>LUCH01002630.1:21058-34560 GCA_013368495.1 Paragonimus heterotremus
TACATCTGTTGTGGGACCTGTAGAGTAATAATCGGAAACTGGTGTTGGGAGGGTCCTGAGAGCTAAGTTTGATAGGATGGTGGGGAGGGTCAGCAGTAGTATGTTTTCCTTTATCCACCCTGCTGTATGTAGCAGGTAGGGCGACCCGGTTTATACTGCGAGACGGTCGATGTAGTATGGAATTACTAGTGTTGGGACTATTCACGGTTGTGTGTGAGTTGAGATACTGCCAGGACGCTCAGACCTAGACAGGAGAACGATTAGGGTTCTCAACCAAAGCCTTTGGCTCGAAAGCCTGTACCTTAAGGCAGCGTTTGGGTGGCAGTGTACCAGAAGTGGTATATTTTTCGGAAAACGGTGTCAACGTTATTCCAACCTCCAACCTGGAGGATCGAGAGAGTGTGGTTTGTCAGACCTCTACCTATTGGCTTGCCTAGTATGAGTGATTCTGTCGGTATGGTGACAACACCGTGCAGTTTAGCCCAATGGAACATTGACATATGCAGGACGTCACACCGCGGGAATGTTCAGTATGGTTTTGGCAGGTTTACAAACATCGAACTATTCAGAACGGATTCATATTGATCGTGTTTTTTTTCGGACTATGAAATGGTACGTATTTACTTGTGGCTTTGACAGAACTTGTTGTTGCCTGAGATCATTGAATCCTGCAGAATTGAGCGATGTTTTTCTGAAGTAATGTTCTTCTATCTGTGGTGTATGTCAAACAAACATTAGTTCGAAAGCAGTAGTCACAAGCTGTAGTGCGCAGTATTTGTTGCTCGACGAGTTTCGCCGCATCCATCAGGCACATACTGTCATGGTGGTGTTTATGTAGTAAAGCCGAACAAGCTTAGTGGAAAGAAATGCACAGTCGCGCATACACCACTCATACGCACACATACGAATAATCCGTTTGTTCATTTATCACGGCATTTTCGGACTTGGAACCATACTTTTCTGTTGGCACAGGGGTAGTTGTCACCTGTGGTTGGCAACAGCCTCATAGAACTGATGCAGTCTTCGATTTTTAGCTAGGTTTGCAAGATGTTTTTACACCAATAGATGTTTGTAACGCTTTACGCATGATACAAAGACAAAAAGTATTTCGTTGCTACGTAAATTGGACACTACACGCTAAGGTGAGCAGACGGATTTAATGCGCCGGCTGCTCCCTCAGTGTAACGAGACTTTGAGGAACGACAAAAGAAGTTAATGTAATGCATGTGCATCCTCTCGCCGTTGACGCGGTTGCGTAATAGATAGTACGGCGATAGCACATCCTGCCTTTAGAGACTCGAATTTTCGATCTGGCACTTTGCCACCTCACTGTTAGTGAAATCTGCAGTAGCCCGATCTCATCTTACCTTGGTTCAGTCTTGCAGCCGGCACTTCCTAACGAATGTCTTTTGCAAATCTGTTCTCGCATTCGTCTGATACGTATGATTGTGAATTAAAATATTTCCGTTTTCTTCCATTCTTATTCAGAGTAATTAGGGGGACCATTTGTTTCAATTATCTGTGACTACATTCTGGCTGTCACCTGAAGCTGGTCTATGCAAGCGTCATGGGGCTTCTGAGCGAGAAATGCTGTAACCCGTAGCTTTTGTTTTACAACCCTTGGTCCGACGTGGGTTTGTTGGATATGCGTTCTATAATTTCGGTCAACAGATTAGGCCTTCGTTCATTCGTCTGAAGGTTATTTGTATCAAGCGGGGTTTAAAATATGTGCATATTATACATATTTTCCCCGCATCAAAATTATATGGCTACCTATCAGTTAACTATATTCTTCCCTTTGTCTGGTCTCCAGCGATCCTTTTTTCGCAACAAATGAACACATGACATTAGAAAGCTGTGGGCTGATTCTCTTCATAATAATGACGATGATGACATTCGAATAGTGTTTAGTGAAAATGACATGCACAGCAGTACTGAAACTAGCCATAACGAAATCATGCGGCCTTCGCGGCCTGCTATAGCTTCGTCACAATGATGTGCTGGCCTGGTGTGATCTGGGCACGTAAACATCGTTTGCCTCATCACTACATTTTAATTGTCATGTCTCCTTGTGGGTGATTTGGGCATCAACAATTTGTCATATGATCCGCACTTCGTTTTGCGTTTGCGGCGCCCACATTATGCAGCAAAGATATGGACTAACTTAGTTTATAGATGATTTATGGTCTTAACGAGCGCAACTGACTTCGAAAGAATAATCCCGCACAATTGATATACATTATATGAGTTGTTTCATGATCCTGTGGGAAAACTTCATTTTTGCCAACTTATTTCATTGAAGCATAACAGAAAGTGCTGCACCGTTTGGATTAAATAACCGACCTCATGGTTATTGTTTAATATGGGCATTCCATTCACTCGTAAGTTTGGAATGACCGTATCATACGAGTGGGCAGTGTTTAGCGCAGTGTTTTGATTGAAGTACTCTCCCCCCTTCTGAAGATTGTGCTAGTATAGTTTTTATGCTCCGGACCAATCCAGTTTTTTCTATTTGGAATGAAAGAATCGAAATGTTTCTGTTGAGTGCAAAGAACATCGCTTTCGCCTTGTAGTAAGCAATACTGCACATGCTGCTGATTCAGCGCAATGGTTTCATCCGTCATCTTATGCTCCAAAAATGACAATTTTTTAGTCCCTTGAGCTCAACAACATGTCCTGTTACATTTGAAGGATTTCATAATATCCATCATCTCACCCAACTTGATTAAACCACTCGTCGTTTGTTTCACTTCATCTGCGAGGTGTCATTTGGCTTTTTGAATTTACACGTACCAGCAGCTCTAGACTTTTGGAGTTATGGTAAATCCTGATGTGCTTAGCAGTATCCATTAGAACCCTAGAAATCCACTGCCTCTCCAAATTGATCAGGTGGCATCCACTTGACAGTCGCGAACTGAAGTGATGGTCATATGAGACCATCACGTGACAATGTAATTACTGGCAGTTTGGTCCAATAACTGCAATTTGGATTACGTGTTGATGCATACACAGCTCTCAAACCGCACATCTGTTGACTTAGATAACGCCAATTCAGCACATCAGTCTAAAGGCGATAGCAACTGGAGGTGGCCGTTTATTGTTGTTGTGGCCATTTTTTTTCAACCTTTAGATAATGTCTTTTCAGTAAACGTTATTCAAACGAAATTCAGTCCACACTCTTCTGAACATGTTTTTTTTACGTGTTGGGTTCTGTTGACGTGCAGTGCCTCTCTTCACTTTGGAGCAGTGTTTGCACGCAGTACTCAACGTGGAAGACCTAATGGTTGCTGTTGAACTTAAGGGTGACTGCTGTTGTCGGCAGACAGTAGCTAGATAGACAGCAGTGTCATATTTACCGCGGGTTTTCTTATGGCTGACACATCGGGGAACATGAGGCCAGAATTCCTCTTCCGTGTCACGTTTATTCCGTATATTTTGGTATCCAGGTAACTGTGAAACTGCTCAATCTGATTCCGAGGTAACAATAACAAATCATCCACGTATCGAATCCACACCTTGTGGTTTAATGTTTAGAAGGCTTCAGATCCGAAGCGCTTAACTACTACAGCATCTACCAGCGGTCATCGTATCAACAGGCTCGTTGATGTATACTCGGTCATCGATTTTGGAGTTCTTTCGCCTCGTTTTCTTACTCTTTGCTTGTTCAATGCGACCATGACATATTGCCTTTTTCTATGGCCCGGATGGTGTTCCGCTAGTTTTTCTTAAACAGTATTAGCGTTTTATTTTAATTTGCTATTAGAATATTTGATTTTTGACTGTTCGATCTTCGGCACATCCTTGTTCTAACAGACCGCCTTACTTGTTCATTCAAACTGTGTTTTGGGCCTGATTCGAAAGATGGGATGAATAGTGTCGTTGATATGTCTGCTTATTTGCATTTGAATTCTCCTAACAGGACTACCTTGTTGTTTTATATTATCAGGTGCTTGGATAGGTTGTGTTTCAGCCTATTGGTTCTGTAGTAGCCTGAAGTGCCGGTTTAGTCAATCTTCCATTTTCATGTTGTTCGAGTCTGTTGTAATTTTTATAACGTCCCCATCCTTGCCAATCTACTCGGAATACAATAGTTCGTTAGTGGTTTGTTGCATCGTGACTTTATATCGATGTATCGGTGTGTCAGGCGAGTCGATTCAGTAGTCTGACGGCTACCATCGCTCGGTCTCCAAAATTCATTGGTATATTTTGCTGGTATTGTTTCATTTTTTTTCTTCGATCGTAGGATTCTAATGACCAACGCATTCATGGTCGTGAATATTGGCTGATCGATTGTGTCGACTTGTTGCATTTGGCTGGGCTGTCTCTTTCTAATAGTTTCGTTTTGTCACTTCAGTGCCTTGTGGCTTTCGGCCAATTTGTGTGGCGATAAACAAAAGTTTGTTGACCTATGGTTTCGTGTTTTTCTGCTGTGAAGAACGCAGATACATGTACATACGCACTACTCACACTCTTTCACACAGTCACTTCTGATTGTTCGGTTCTTGCGTTTGGTCCACCGACCGGCGCGCAATTTCTGAAAGGAAAGAATTATTTCTTTCCGTTTCTAGAGGTCAAAGTAGATCGATTAATTTTTCTCTGCTTGCCAATGAGCCTTCCTGCATATACTGGTAATTTCCGTATTCTTGTCACTGTTTTATAGGGTCATTCGCGATCATAGTGCGTATACCGTTGTATTGGCATTGTATATTACAGTCAAACTTAACTTTTCTATATGCTCTTTCAATCCCTTTATGGGTTATGTTTTGGTATCTCGCCTCTATCCTTGCCGGGGCTATCAAGTGTGTCATTTCAGTGTGACGTTTGTTTCGAGGTGTTTGAGATTTGTGTCAGGATTTCATTCAAGATCATGACTGTCAGACTCTCTGCCAACTTCAACCTATTTGTTATCGTTGTAGATCTCCTGCAGCGAGTTTGCTCCAAAGACGACCTGTCATTTTGTGTAGAACTACACCAGACACCACTGACCTTTTGGGACGCCGAAACCATGTGCCAATCTCGCAATTTGACCCTTGTTACCGTACCAAGCAAGGGGCATCACAAGTTTGTGATGACCTTACTACCAGAGGTTTGTTCTATCGTATTATGATGAGCCGCATTACATCCAACGTTAGCTAAGTTAAAGTTGTACGGAATTTCTTTTACGTGTCTAGTTGTTTTGGGTTCATCACACTTTCTATGTCCCCTCCGCCAATTCAGTGACAGCTGTTAGACAAGCTTGCCGAACTGAGCCTCGGTTATTTTCATTGTTGCTGCGGTGAGTGTGATGTAATAATCGAAAAACACGAGTTGTTCAATTCTTTTGTTCCTGTTTCGTAAATAAGAATGTACAATGCCCTCCCTTGGAAGAACGCCCCGTCTAAGAAAGGCGCTCGGGAGGTACGAAATTTTCACGCCTATTCTACGTTTGTTGAAGATACGATTCTTCCAGAACCAGGAAGTATTTTTCAAGCTTTCGTGAGGCTCACTCCACCCAAGAACAAACAATCTGACGACGTTGACGGGCCAGGTGTAGTTTGTTTATACCTCAAGAACGGGGAGGATCAATGAAGTACGCTAAATCGTTCTTAGGCAATCTTCCCACATTTCTTTGGCAAGCTAAGGTCTAATGTCCGTCAAGCTGAAGGACCAGATTTTTAAGACTTATTCAACAATGAACTTGTCCTCTGAAGCAGACGAAACCGTTTCCCGTCTATCAATTTCTGATGTGTGCATTATGCTTCTTAACATTGACATCTCTCAGGTGCGTGTGCTCAAGGGATATTGGAAATTCCGCTTTCGAATATGGGAACCTGAGGTTTTTCACCCAAGTAGCACCATTGAAATATAAACAAAAGCTTTTTCTGTCATGAAACAGAAGGAGACAGACTTAGTTTAAGCTCTTATACAGTAGACCAATTGAGCGTCACTCCACGAAATAAAAGCACCTTGATATTACCCTTGACTGCATTCTCAGTGCAACCAATTCACTTGCGAAAATGTTCTGTGAACAGAGATTCTCCGGATTCAAACCATCGTTATTGTGACAAAAATTCGTTAAATAAACCACGATCCGTATTGTCCAACTCGCATGTCCTGACGTCACGCCCGCGTTTATGAACTCGAATTCCAGTCCACAACCCAGCGGTGGTTTCTACTTGTACGTCGTGTGCATTTCGACATGGTTTTGTGCGTGTCGCTGATGCTTTCTTTTGTGATTTTTTTGCTTGCCATTTCCCACCTGTTGGTCCGATTTGGTTGAGTGACGACTCGTCCGGTCGCCCGTGTTGTCCGTGATCCACTCGCTGTGGGCTTTGACCATATTTTATCATCGTGTCGAGATATTCCACAACGTGTTGGAATAATCACACATTCTATTTTGTTATCCATCACAATATGTGGCTCTTAAATGAACTTGTGAGTATGCCAAGATGTCAGGTGTACAGCACTGATCTATCACATCACCTACGAGAACCTTGGTTGTTCTGAAAGCTCCTATTCCTGCTGTTCGTGGTATTAAATTGTCCGTTCCATCTCCTTTTACATTTGTCTGTCTGTTTCTGATCGACTGTGGTCACTTACTTTCACTCGATCTTCGGTCTTGAACGAGTGCCATTTATGTATGTTGTGCATCACATCATATCTTTGTTCATTTCAGCACTGCTTTTGTTGTCCTTTCAAATGTGCGGTGTTCAATGTGTCGTCGTTCTAGCGGTGATAATTGTCTCTCTCTGTCTCCAGACTCACAGACATCTGAGAGAATGCTAGACTCCTTCCCGTATGTAAGCCCAATTTATGAACTCTGCATTGCAACACGCTTCGTCGTACGGTATCCAAACAATAGACATGGTAGTCCTTCTCAGATATAGCCTCTAGTGTTCAATTCTTCCTTCATTGTACGGTTGAACCACTCTGTCAACTCGTTCGTTTATGGATGGTATAACGATATTCTCAGGCGTTGAATTCCCCAGTTCTTAAACATCCCCTGAAGTTGCCCCCCCCCCTCAGAACACGGGCCTTGATCCGTGAGGACTCTGTATGATATTCCAAAGCGAGCCAGGATGTTATTCATGAAGGCGTGTGCAACCGTTCCGCTCATTTGATCTGCCGTGGGAATGGCTTTTATTCGTTGTGTGAACTGGTCGATCATTACAACTATGTGTGCACAGCTTGCTTTGTTACGACGGACTGCATGGGCGATGTTGTCGTCATTGTCTCTCGGTTCTGTTGGCAGTTAGAACACACCCGAATAAATTCGGTTACATCTTTCCGCGGCAGATCGAACACGCGCTGTCGTCCCATATGAATATCTGCGTGTGCCAGTCGAATCACACAGTCCCTCTGGCTCACTGGAATAAATGCCAGTCTTCATAGTGGCAACCCGTTCTACACCTCCATATCGACAGCGAGTTGGTCGTTCTCAAAGTGTACCAGGTCCCAGATGCGTAACAACTTCGAAATCGACGTTTTGGGTTTGGTTTCTGCCAGTACATTTTCGCATATTTTGCGTACTTTAAGGTCTTGCTGTTGATTGACTACGATCTCTTTGTCGGCGACCAATACCACGTTCACGGGTGTGGCTTCGGTCGAGAGCGCATTTTCCTGTATTAGCTGCGACAATGCGTCACGTACTTCATTGCTTTTGCCATTGACATGTCTGATGGTAAAGTTGAACACTTGCAATCGAAGTGCCCAGCGCGCCAGTCGTCCTCGTGGATCCTTCGCCGTTTTCAACCAGATCATGGGTTTGTGATCCGTCTCAACTTTGATGGTGGTCGCTATCAAGTAGGTCCTTCACTTTTCCAACGCCCAAATGGTGGCTAGGCATTCTTTCTCCGTGGTGGAGTACTTTCTCTCTGCTTCCGTCAGTACTAGACTGGTGTACTCAATTGTCCCCGACGGTTGTGACAGAACTGCCCCGATCCCGATATCACTTGCATCAACGGACATTCCGTTTGGGGATTACGAGACATCGTCAGATGTTGGCACCTTTCTGTTTGAGTTCGTTGAACGCCATTTCCAAGTCATCAGTCCAAACGAATTTCTTCTCCTTCCTCAGCTTGTTCTAGGCTATATAGCTCCCACTTGTTCTTTATTCGGGCGTTATCCTTTAACCGAGTGTCTTTTTGGTGTTATTTTGTTTGCCTTGTGTAGTCCATCTGCATTGTGCGATTTTTCTAATCACTACTCACAACAAGTTACAGGCTGAGGTCGTTTGCTAATAAGCCTCTTTGAAAAATTCATGATACTTTCGGCACTAGGAGCGGTCGAGATGAGGCTGTAGAATTAATTTCGTGACTATTTTGACGACGTTGACGAGGTTAAATTATCCTACCCACAGTTTCGCATCAGTCGTATTTTGTAAAATTAAAATTATCCTCAAGAAGGAAACACCTGTATCAAATAAATTTTGTGAGTGCTCCTCGTAGGGTGCTTTTTGTTAGGTGGAGGTGTGGCAAGTGTGCTGATCGACCATGAATCACAAAGCGAGTTACAAACTTTTGCCAGTCGGATTACTTTAAAGATTACGTAACCTCTCAGTGCACTTTTGACATCTTGGCATAGAGGATCCTCCATCAGTCTTCTGGTCACTTTCAAAGTATCCGTCTTACCCATTCCAGAAGGCTATGTGAGACGCGACTTGTTAGGGTCACACCAACAAATGAGTCTTCGGGCTTACACCGAACGGTTTTTGGCGTTCGTCTACACCCATTCTTCCATAACCCACCAGAATCGTAGCAGTGCAGTTACTAGATGACTTCAATCGCAGACTCGACAATTATCTTCAGGACACCGAATTGAATATTCAGTTGTCTTGGTCATCAGAATCACTGTTAGAGTGGCGGCAGACGTTTGTTTGCTGTATGCCAAGGTGCGGTTGAGGTGCGCCTGACGAGTGGTAATAGTTTTTCTCTCTCAGGTGATCGTCCTTTTTCTCTCGTTCACAATTTTACCGTAATTGATCTTCCGAAACTGAAACTATTTGTCAGTTGATTCTTTCTTTCTAAACCGCCCAAATCATTTTTGGATGCACATTAGCATTCTGATCTTACGCTGTTCTGTAAATCTTCTGCGTATTTCTCTTCTGAAAATACGATGCCGTACATCTCAATTCTTCATTTGATACAGATGAAGACATTTCTGTTCACGTTTTTTCAAGCACAAGTCAACGTTTTTTGATGCCCTCTTAGGTTGTTTTGCTTGTCTTTGGATTCTATGTATATCATTTTGTGCATACGTCACAACGTGGTACACTATTACCTAGATATGCGGTTGTATTGACACCATGTAACTCAACTTTTTTATACGCACGAAGAGCTGCGCAATTTAATCTAAGCCTAACATACACCTATAACTCACCGCCTTTGTAAAATCATGTAGGTTTCTTAGGCTCTAATTCTTCTTACGCGGTGTCATCATTATGAGCTGCTCATCATGTTTTATCGAGCTGGTGGCCAGTTATGCGGCCGAACTTGACCTTCTTGGAATCAGTTGTGGTTTAATGGTGGAAGTGTGGAAGATTATCGTTACTTGTCTAGACTGTTTTATTTTTGACGGATCACGACTTCCGTATTGCACCGGTAGTCGCTTTGAGATAGCTATCCCTCTGAACATTTCTGAGACAAACTGTCTCAATATGTCAACATAACTGCTCCCTGAAGTAATCTCAAATCCATGCAGAACTGTCTTTGAATTAAACTGTCGGGTGAGAATTTTATCAAACAAGTAATAGAAACTGTTATCGTTAATTCTTGTTTCGATTCCGGTACACTTCCTTGTTCCTCTTTTCCGGCTTTCGCCGAGTTTGTCCATGCTCGTAGACGCGATGTCTACACTTTCATCTCCAATGGCTCAAAAGTAGATTTGTTGCTAACAGTCAACGGGTGTCAGCAACAACCATCATGATAACTGAAAAGTGCCTTCGCAGTACTAGCGTGGATGGCCGCACTCACTAGGCCATTGGATTGCCCACCTTTTTTGTTCGCTTTCAGTTATTTGTGATCCGGAGTCATTCAGGGCCTGAAATGATGTTCAGCACTAACAGTTGCTGTTGCAACACTTACTTCAGGTGTACTGTGTTTTCTGTGGTCACCTCATTAGAATATTCGGGATAGATTTTTTGATACTAATGGATTGACAGGCAATCAAACGATACGCTGGCTCGCCTGATATAATAATTGCGATATCGAGCAGTTGACAGCGGGGTTAACAGGATACAACCGAATGTCTTATCCATGGCAATGTAACCCATTGACGACAATGTCACTCAGAAACTCTTACTTGGAGCATATGGGTACCGCTATTCCTCGGGTCATTGTTCTACCTGTTTAAATTGTTCGAATAGCAATGCGTCACCGTAATAGGTAACCCAGTGTAACGCCCAATTGGTCACCATCCTAACTTGATGGTTACGCGTGAATTTGAAGCCAATGGCTGCCTTCCATTTTTGACATAGTCCTAAGTCTCTGAGAGGGTAGTTCGGTTAGAAGGACTGTCTGTAAGAACTCCAACAGCTTCACACCGGTCCAGCACAAACGAACCCTAACGAACACACTGTTCATACAAATAAGGCTGATCTGTACTCAAGACAGTTTGGAAGAAACCAGACTTGATCGCTTCTGTTCCCAAATCAAATGGTTACTTCAAAAGGTTTACCCGAAGGTACAGTGGACGAAGGACTTCCGCTGAAGAGTTGATGACTAGGACAATAATCTAGTAGAGCTGCTTTTTAAGGATGATTACATCATGCGTCAAACAGCATAACGATCAGGAAATTCAGTTTGACAAACACTGTCCATCGGAGTTCCTTGTAAGCGCTAGGATTCAGAACCTACTAGTGCCCCCACTCAAAGGAGGTCAACCTGTCGGTGTTAACCTATATTGTATGTACCAAGTTATGTGTAGCTGCAAGGAAAACTACATAAACAGGACTGAAAGATATTTGATCGCCATAGTGAGGGGATGTTTGCCTGAATGAGTGCAGTGAACCATGTTGTCAGAGAACGGCAAAGTTTCTGAAGCTCGTGAATAACCAGTTTTCGCGGTCGCCAGACACGTCCTGATCACTGAGCCATGTTGTTAACCCAGCTTCAGAATCTCGTCAAGTCATTCCACCTGAAGCCTCTTAGGGTTTGCTGAAGCGATCGTAATCAGTCAACTCAAACCAGCTCTGTGTGTATTCAGAAACACTTGTTCGTGGACTCGATCCTTTCTCATATTTGGCAATCTATCTTAACTCACCAACTTGTTTGTTATAACAATCGATTGACGATATTGTACATTTTGTGTTGATGAATCCGTACAAAATGTTTTCATCCACCACTTTCCGTGTTCTGACAGTCTCATTCAAAATTTAATAGGGAACCGGTTATTTTCTGTTAGTTAGTAGTTAGTATCAGATGGCTGCTTGTTAGTGACAATCATTAAGGTTGTTCATGTTCACAGTTTCCCCGACGAATGCTTTCTTGTTTCAATGCAATACTTCATTTGGGCTTTTTTTTACTTCTAACTTAATCCTGTGAGCGACATCAGTTTGTTAACAAGTGCAAGTGGCTCATTGAAACCGTAGTGGTTTTTGAGACCATGTATTCTACAAAACTGATTCTGTAAGTCGGTAATCCTTGTACCATTCATTACGTTCGTTGGATTTTGCATAGGTTCGTGTTTGTGTCTGTCTGTTCTTATTAACGCCACTTCTTAGTTTTGTTGGTTGTTTCCCACTCTGTGTGATGTATGTGTTTGTTCTGGGAACTGTCAACGATTCATTTTGTCTATCTGCGAGCTCTAGATGACTCGATGGTTTTACTAAGCGTTTTCTCGAATTGGACGTTTTGGGTTCGAATCCTCTTCCATCTTTTCTGCACTACTGCCTTAACTGCCAGATTAACCCTACGTCATTCAACCAATCTGCCGTCCGGCGTGTCCGAAAACACTGGCGGAAAAATTTGTTTGCCTTCCTTGTTCAACATTGCTTGATATTCACTTGTTATCGATCACCCAACGCAACTTTAAATAATGTATTATAACTCCTCAAAGCATGCCACAGATCACGTTTCGGTTAACTCTTCTTTTTTCCCGAAATTTACTTGATTTGCAGCACGAATCCGCTTTCATTGGCCTTTTTGCATCGAATGGTCAGTGGTTATGGACTTCCGCCTATCCGTCACTTTCGGCAACGTTTTGGAGCAAAAACCATCCATTTGGGAAGGATCTTTGTGTCTTTGTTGAAAAAGGTATGTTTTGATATTCTTGTTTTGTACCACCTAGGGATGTGTTCAGGAACAATTGTCCGTTAACTTGATTCTTCCCCAGACTTGGCAACCTATCTTAACTGTACGTGATCCGAAGTCACACTGGCTTTTGGTGCATTAATTTCGTCTTCAGAAGCCAATATCCATATGTGATTCATTTTTAGGGAGCAAGTGCAACACATTTCTGGAAGGATTTGCGTGCGGCTATTGGCATAGTTTCATCTGTTTGTCAGCTCCAAGTTTGTTTCTCTCTGTGTCGTTACTTCATTTTAGTTACTCATTCTTTGTTCTGTCTATCAATTCTCTCGGTACATTCCAGTCCTGTCCTTCATACTATGTTATAAAGCGGTACTACGCACTGATTACTATTCAACCTCTTCAAGCGTAAGATTTTATATTGGCTTGATCTATTCTTCCAGATCATAGGGCTGTTGCGACATTGTAACTACCCTGGTTTTGGGCTGGGCAGTGTTCCGCAAAACCGTCTCCAATCTAAGCGTTGTATTTATCAGTCCATGGCGTTTCGTACTTATGCGGTACAATTTGCATACCTTGTGTTCCTTTGCAGTCATGCTACACACTGGTATCTGGACCCTGCGACTGATTTTTCGTGTATAGAGCCTTTCTCAGCCGCATATAGGTCATACCGACTACAGATGGCCGCTGTTTTAACATCTCTGATGCAGTATTCTTTGAGAATTATATATCTCGATTGTTTGACTATCGTCGATTGGAGATGTAGTGTCTCACTGAAAATTTTGTTGATTGGAACATCAACAAGATGCATACCTCTTACGCACATCTTGTATCTGAATGTATTATTCTGTTACTCCCGTTTTTAAAAAAGCTTTTATAAATTATCACCCTAAAACGTGCTATTCTATCTTGCCAACGACACACTAGGCGAAGATGAGTTGTATACATGGAAAGCCGGACCGTGCGATCAACCTATGCCGTATTTTTGCGCAACGCGACCCACGTTGCCTGTGCTGAAGTCAATCGATCTCACGAAGTATACGTGTCCATCGAACTACACACGAATTGGGCCGAGCTGTTATTTAGTAAGTTCTCCTGCTTATGTTTGTATGTAATCATCTTCTCGCATGTCTTGTTGTCATCGGTTCCGATCTGAAACCGTACTCAGTGCCTCTTACTGTTATCTTGTTCTGCTCACTTTCGTTCTGTTGAATCTTCTGAAAGTGTACTTCCTATATATATATATATATATATATATATATATATATATATATATAT
>LUCH01002630.1:34660-46325 GCA_013368495.1 Paragonimus heterotremus
TATATATATATATATATATATATATATATATATATATATATATATGCGATCAAACACTTGTGTGGATATCTCTACCACATTAAAATTGTGCAATCGAACAGAAGTAATTCGAAATATGTCACATATTTGGAATTACTTCTGTTCGATTGCACAATTTTATTTGATCACTTCCTACCTGATCGCGGGCACACTGTGACACTTATCAATGATCAGAGCCAATATTACTGTTTGAACCTATTGTCGAGTCGTGACAAATTAGTCATCGTCTACCACTGTCTGTCTTATCAGCTATAGTAACGTTGACTTTCGCCTAAGCATGTATCATATAGTCTTATGGTTACTTGTGACCATTCGATGTGCTAACGCGAACTTTGCACAAGACCTGATCCAAATCTTCATGTGCTTCGACTTGACACACAAAACCTTCTGAGATGTGGAGTGACATATTCTACTTCACAGTTCCGTCTGCTAGTGGTATTGTATTGTGTAAAGGTCCCTATTAACTCAGGAACCCATTTTATTCGCTTCCCCTTATTTGTCAAGCGAGCCAGTTTATATCATAGTTTACTTCCATGTATAGTCATTCTTCGATACACTCATCATTATTTATCCAACGATTTGTTTACACTTAGGAAGCTCGAATATGATCTAGTATGTCTCACATTAACGGATATCGCGTAATGTACAGGCGTAACGTGGCGTATAATTAAACTGTTACCACACAGGTTAAAGTAAGTTGAGCTAGACAAATGTGTGTTAATAGCAACTCTTACTATATTGATAGATAGTGTTTATTGCACGTTACGTTTAGGATTAATTTCGCGATTTTTTTTAGTATTTCACCTCATTTTCCCCTTATTCGAATCGTGACACAGTTTAATGCATACCTACAACCTTATATTTTCTCCGCGGCATATACACCTTATAGGTTAAAGCAGGTCTTGAGGACAAATCCACATGGACCGAAGCTTTGAATTTGTGTGCTCTTACCGCCAGCGGCGCCGGATTAGCAACCATAAGTTCCATTCAAGAACAGAGTGAGTTAATTTTGTGTGTACTCTCGTTTATTGCGTTCTCTGGATGTTGTTTCCTACCATCCGCCAAGTACATTTTTGCAGCTTATTGGTTTACAACTTCCAAGTGTAGCAGCTGTTTTAGCATTTTCTATCTTGCCGCCGAAATGCAGATGAGCTGATTGCCCTACTCGGTCTTCAGTTCAAATCTGCTTGGATTGGGCTGCAATTGGTGGATGGTGTCCATACATGGCAGCGAGGCGATCCGGTCATCTACACGAATTGGGCACGTGATCAACCAAGCGGCCACGGAATGGTGAGTCCTAGTTTGATTTCAACCAGACGGTTGGAGGCCACCGTTGTAATTATGTTGATTATGCACTTAGGTGGTTGGTTGGTTGCAGTTCCGCTGTTTTGGTTCATTGTTCCTCAATCTGTATTTGTTCTCAATGGTGCTCTTGCCGACGCAATGGTAAAAGAATGCACAGGTGCCCCTGGGGAATTTCAATTAAGCGACAAATATTTCTTCGGACGAAATTAGCCTCCGTTTTACCGTAGTTGGTGTTCTCTGTTTCATGTGGCATTTGAGACTGAGACTAGTCGTAGCAACAAACAAACAGACATTTAAGCGCAAAGTTATGCATGAACACTGAATAAATTGTATGATTAGTGCAAGTTTATTTGTATAAACCTGCAAGAAGCACAAGACCGGTTTGCTGATCGTTGCCGTACATCAGGTATGAGCTCCCGATGAGCTCATCTATGTATCTTACTACATGAAAGACACACCAAAAACAGAAAGTAACAACTCGACTACGAGTTCATCTTATCATTCACCTAATGTTCACTGGATCTGTGCAAGCGTCACGATCACTAACTGGAATTTTTCTGTCCACATTATAAAATTAAAACTAACTGGGATCTCGCGGTAGAACATCTGTTCCGATTTATAGAAAATCGGGAAGGGTTTTCTGCCACATGGCGTTTATTGTTGTCCGACCTACAATCACCAGTTCCTTGTTGGCTTCTCTTCATTGGGTGTGGTTACATTTTTCTGCCGGTTGGACCGTGATCCTTCTAAGTGTATTTTGCACTCTAATCTATAGAAATTTCGTTACATTCTAATCGTGGATGAATAGTAAGAGATTCAGCCGATAAAAATCAGCTATTATTCACTACTGATCTTCCGCATTCAGGTAAAGTTCTCGGTTGAACCCCTTCTGCAAAATTGCACCGTACTCGAGTTTAGCTGTGATCCGAACTCTGTCAAGGACAAAACTCAAAGCTGTTATCTTTTTATGAAGGAATCGGCTTTGAAATTTTTTGCTCACTGTTCTCTGTTGTGGCAATTCGTCCTAATCCATTTCACTTCACCGGCAGGAAGTCATTTAGGTTGTTTTTAGTTCGCTTGCTGACTACGCCAGTCTCTTGTCTTGTTTATCAAACGTAGGTTATCTGTACGGTCTTGTATTCGAATAATATTTACAGGTAAGCTAATCTAAATCTGACGTGTTGGAAATCACCCGACCGTAAGAAATGTGAACTTCAGCCGGATTTGATCCACGGATAAGAACAGTATGCCCCAACCCGACAATCACTATATCGACTGAGCCTCGAATTTATGTCAGCAGCTCTGAAATTTCACATTTAAAATAATTTATCTACTGGGTGGCCCTGGGGATTGACTGCCCTCTACAAGAGTCCTTACGTTGTCAGTAACCGATAACTTACGTGAGATAAACCTCAGTTTTCAGCGTATCACTGCTGTTTCCGAACGGTGGCGATAACTAACTGAACCGAAAGTTTTGACTGTATTAGATAGTACGCCGGCAGTCACAGTCAACCGTTGAGAGATCGAAGTGCCCCTCTGTATGAGGGTACCTATTCTAACCCTTCTTCCTTAATCGGGAGACAACAGTACCACAATTACAAACACAGTTCGGCTGTATGCCCATAGGATCGTGTCTCACTTCTACGTGGTCAGTAGTACTACATACAGTCCTATCAATGCAACAGTTTTCCGTCTGAATGTTTCGTTTTTGGCCTGTTTGACATGAATGTACCTGGAGGGACCGAAGACCTGGTCAGCATAGCCCTCTGGATCAATGCAGTGCGCAAGCCTGATCGCTATTGCAGTATGACATTATTTTCAGGGTTATCTCGTGACTAGTATTATTCGTTCATTATTGCCTGCTCACCCTGTCGTTTTCAGTCCTTCTTTTTCTCTTTCACGGGTAATGTTTATTTTCCGAATCCTTGATAACCGGGCAACTGTAGCACTTTAATTGTTGCACATTCGAACAAGTGTGTTAGCAATTTGCTTTAACGGGTTTTCTCTTCATTCTGGATCCTAGGTTATGGCTTTTTAGGGATACGGTTATGTTTTTCTGTCGGTTTTATCTCTGAGTTCACTTCTAGACAACATCAGTCCAAATATCTCTGGTGGCTGAAGTTGAATCTCGTGGTCAGGCTTGGGTGTGATTCGCACTGCATCCCGATGCAATGTATGCTCGATCCTATTGAAAAGTAGTTTGCGGTCTTTCACATTCATTACATCGGTCCAAATTTTTTGGTGCGAATAAAAGAACCTCTTGTCTCTTAATTCAATCGGCATGCGCTCCAATGAGTTGTTCTTTACAGGTGCTGCTGCGAATGCTTTTTGCGACGCCATTATCGATATCCTGTAGCAGTCCACCAACTCAGGCCTCATCATTTTCTCGAGGAATTTGAATGTTCTTCTCTTGATGAGTAGCGGCTGGGTGCCATGCTTTTTGTTCTTGCGCCACTCACTAGTAGATTATAGGCTGCTGCAACTATGACAGTTCGTTGTAGATTGTGCCTCTCGGTTAAAGACTCGTTAATTTTGGAGCAACTACCCTTCTTCAAGCCATGCTGTTTTACTCGCCCGTTTTGTTGTCCGTGCAGAGATCATGCACTCGAAAATGCGGAGAAATTTACTGGCATTGGAGCGAAGAGGGTGTAGCGATCACTCATCAGTAGACACTGATGAACAACCTGCCCAGTTCGAATTAGATGAGAGAGCCTAACGAATTCTAAGAAGAAACCGTAATAACCATGAAATTTGGCTGTGAAATGGTATGTTTTGAAGGAACGGCGGAGTTGCAACAGACTTGGGTTTCTCTCACGCCTGTTGCTACTATTGATGGGCGTCATTCGATTCCGCCTTGTTCTGAATATGAGAAATTGAGCGCATGCTGACCGAAGGCTTGCACAGAGACCGTGAGCATCACTTGGCCAAGCTATCTAAAAAGATGGATCGAGCAATTTTATCTCAATTTAGCGGAAAGCTATTTTCCCGGGGTTGTGATTGTGTTCGCCGTCGAGTGGCGTTGGACAAGACCAGCTGCTGGGGCTGATGTTTTGGATGGGCCGAACATTTTGGTAACTAGTCTAACTGGTCCATGTGAACGACCTAATCCAAGTGGTCAATTGTTGCTTTCCTGACAACCTTCCTTTGAGGGAAATAGTGGCTCTGTGGCTTTTTCTCTTGAAGTGTAACAAGACTCCTAGATTAGATCTCCTTCTCTTTCCGAGAGTGGTGGGGAGAGGTTGATATTGAAACTATCACAACTCCTCCGGGGCGACTTTAGAAACTGATGAGGTACTTTTAATTTTCGCTTGTCAACAATACTTCTGTTATAGGAAGGGCGCCCGAAGCCTATGTGACAACAACTTAAACATCAGTCTTGTGTATATTGCTTTCAAGTTATTCACGGTCCCTATATTTCGTCAGATTACTTAATTCAGAGGAAGTCAACTACGTGAAGAAGAGGTAGGATTGTGATCCAGTTGAGTATACATCAGTCAAATCTGTTTGCCCTGCTACGAGTTTCCTATAGGCAGCTGACGGTAGTAGTCCTTTCGGACCCAAATGCTGCCTTTGATTTAGTTGTTCTCAACGCTATCTCTGTAATCGTTTTCTTCGCAAAGGAGTTCCGGAGAAGCATATGCAATTTTTAAGGTCATTGTGTGCTCACTATGCAATCTGATTGTGTGTTTATTGACATCCGTCTCAGATGTTTATCGCTTTTTGTGATGCCCACCAGAGGCGTCCGATTTTTCTCCTTCTATCTACTTTCGTCGTGAACGACATTCTGAAAGGTTTGCTTGAGGATTTCGACGTGCTTAATATGAAGCCTCTTCCTAACGCTAAGCTTACTAACACAGTGTTTGGATATTTTTTTGCTTGGCTTCTCTGTTGAAAGCATTGGAACCGTGTTGAATTTGGTGAGTACTCGGGTTGGTCTTTATGAACTTCACTTCGCACTTCCAAAGTGCAGTGTTGTATCACGGCTCAGGCATTATCACTCCTGTGTTCTCTCCTAGGGACAGTCCGCTTGAGACTGTAGACAGTTTGACATACTTGGTTAGAACTATGCTGTCAGCTTGCTGCGTATCTGTTAGTATATCTGTGGCGTTGAAATGACCTCCGGTTGTTGGTGATAAGAAGGGTACGTATGGTCGTCTGTGTTCTATTTTTTCAAGTGATGTCAGCGGCTTGTTCACGAAGTATGAACTATCCGATCAGTTAGATTGAACTGGTCGGTTTGGTCTGCGTGATCACTCAACCCACTAGTTATAAACCTTATCCGAAGCGGCGGATTGCAGCGTTCGATTGCGTGTGTCTCTGTATAACATATTTGCTTTTTCTGCTCTTTGGCCTCGTCTGATCCATTTTGAACAAAACAGAATAAGAAAAGTGATAAATGAACGCATGTCGTATTGACTCATCAATACCAAACTTTCCAGTGACAGGTCAGGGCGTGTCTTGTGACTTCCTACACATGTGTTTTGCGTTAGTTTTTTATCCACGTTAATCCACTCTTACACTTTGTGCAGCTATTTACTTTGTATGTTGCAATGGACAACCTAATGCGTATTTTTACATATTCGCAATGTGAGACTGTAAAATGATCGAGGACCGCATGTTCGGTTTTGTGTGATTTGTATTACGACCACCTCACCTAATTGAGCCTTTCAGCTGGAATCTGAGAGTGGCGTTACTGTCGAGGTTTGACTCTGGTGGTAATAATATGCAAGAGTTCATTAAGTTTGTTGCTGTGTGTAGTTAATTGGCTTTGGAAACGGTACGTTTCGCTAGTAGAAAAATGCTGTCAATAATCCCCTTATCCGGCCCGTTAAAAAAACCTTATTTTTTCGATTCAGTGTTTTTTTGGCGTCCAGAAATTCCTGCCCAAGAACAGCTTATCCAGTTGAGTCTCTGATAGTACTGTTTTGAAGGTCCTAATTGTCCAAGTGAAATTTTTCGTGTTCACGATGTCTTTGATTGTGAACCATTTGACAGACTTGGTGGTGGGGCAACGCTTGATTTTTGATGTACACTTATTCTTTCTCATCATTAGTTCACCTATCTGATCAAGAGATGTGCTACACATCATTTGGTTTATCTACAGTGATTGCTTCACTCGCAGATTGACGCGTAACGTGTAGTGAAGCCGGCGGCCCACAATTTTCAGAACGAGTTCATTTTTTCGTATGCCTGCTCCCACTCTATCATTTCTTATTCACACCGTATTCACACCTTACCTCAAAAAGGCTTCTCATCGTTTTGCTTGGATGCTGTTATCTAAACTTTGACAAATTGTTCTCAATCACAATATTTTTCGTGTTAATGCGTGCAGTTATCACTGTACTACAGTGTTCTTTTACTGTCTTTGCAGTGTTCGCTTGCAACAGTTTAGCTTGCTATCGCCCTCAAAATAGTGGTTTTGTGCACTAGTTACTTTTTGTTAACTCGAGGCACAAAACGTGATTTTTGTGGCAAACTTTGATCATTTTTCTTTCAGAGCTGTTTCATTATCAGACTTGACATGCTCTTAAAACACTGAGTTCCCTTTAATAGCTTCATTGATACGGAACGAAGACATATGTTGCGACATGTTGACATTTTGTTTACTCCCATCATTCTCACACGTAAAACACGCGAGTTATGTATGACACAAAAAGAAATAGATAGGATATAGACACGCATACAGTCACTTCACGTATTATTTCATCACTACCACGCATACAGTCACTTCACGTATTATTTCATCACCACCACGGCAACCCTATGGGTTGTTTCAACCGCCTTTGTGCACATAATACCGGCTGGTGAGTTCTGATCAGCATGGCTTCGCTAAAGGCCAGTAGCTTCGGGTTCTGTTGACGTAACAATATTTCGGATGATTCATGTAGGTCAACCTGGTGACCTGTTATCATGAGGTGTCTGACAATGGATCTAGTTAAAACAACTCATGACACAACAATCTGAAACCGGTGAATCCGTAACTCGAAGCTCCGCATCATCGATTGCCAGATACCTCATGATAACAGGTTACCAGGTTGACCCACTTAGGTCATCCAAAATATTGTTACGTGAACAGAACTCGAAGCTAACTGGCCTTTAGCGAAGGGATACTGTTTTACGTTTGCGACTGATGAGAATAAACGAAGTGTTAACATATCACAACATGTCTTCTTTCTGCGTTGATGAAGTGCACATGCTGTGTTTTGTTTACTCCACCAGATCTGTCAAACTTGCCGTTTTCCGATTCCAGAAATGCATTCCTGGTTGTTGTTTTGTTGTTTATTAATTATAGAGCCCGGGGGATTGCCCATCGTTAACAACGTTCGGTTGCCAATTACGCAGTCGCGGGTTCATGCCCGGTTGCTGGGGTTCATTTTTTATTCTGGACAACCTGATTTAATATGACAGTGTACGCCCGTTACCACCTTACGGTTTAATAGCCGGAATCCTACAGTTTTTTCTTCCTGTTGTTAAACTCCAAATGTTGTATGACCTCTAAATAACGATATGAATCACTTATTTCTTAGCGTCTGTGTTAACGATATCGATGTCACTTTTGCGTCACTCATTTTACTGTGTTACTCTTCTTGATATGTGGGTTTGTGTAAACCGCGTTGTAAACTATTTTTTCTCCTAATCACTGCCGATTTTCATCGTGTTCCGTTGACAGCGTTGCACTCTTTTACAATATCGGTTTGACCACCTCGGAGAATGGAATGACGAAGAATGTTACCAACGCCATGGTTACGTGTGTCAAGTTGCTCCTTGTAAGTGTCCGGTTCGAGATAAAAGATGCTCCAAAGTTTCTGTTTTTCTATATCTCGGCTTTTGTGCTGCTACACTTTTAATAGAAGTAAGCCTAAGCTCGTTCAAAAGATATGGAGTGGGCTATCATGTGAAGTACCTTTTTTGACTGATTAACCATCGATACTTTCAGAAAAACGATTGAGCCATCGGTAGTTTGTTTCATTGGTATCGTTTCACTCCTTACAGAAGCTTTTCAAACCTGAACGAATCAGATACAACAATAATACGTTCTGTACGAAACTTAAGTAGAACACTTACCAGCCTAGCGGTCATCTCCGGATTTTGATGGAGTCTATCATTCAATTTTTGCTGCACAATCAAAGACAACTCGTATTTTACCTAGCCTTTTAAGGTTCACCACGAAATAATGTGGTAAACGTCACCGACTGGGGTAACCTGTCTTAAGTTGATGTTCAGGTACTTTGAGGTAATCTTTGTCGACCTGCTTGATAATGACAGGGCTGTACGACAAACGTAGGATTTCGTCCTACAGAAATCTTTTACACAGGCTTGACAGCCTTCTTGATGCCACTGAATAATTATTGCCCACAAACTTCGTTTCATTCCGCCCTGGAACGGGAACTTCATGGCGCCCTTCGACTAGCCTCACGGAACTACGCGCGATAGACAAGGTTCCAAGACCTTCTAATCGGAATGGTGCTGAGTTGTTATCGAAGAAGCCAAGTGCAACCTTCGGCAGTGGCAAGGTTGCAGACAGTGGACCTATTGCAGAGCTTACCTTCTCATTCGAAAAGGCCATTGCCAGATCTACAATATAAAGTGTTATCGGATTCAAGTGCGCCTCATGGTCATCAAAACCTTGTGAACGTGAATGTTGCGTTCACTTCTGTCGTCATTGTTTCCTGCCTCAACATGCTGGTCACAACTGTCTACATTTTTGCCTCCCAGCATATAGTTAATCCAGCCTCTTTTACTTGCAATAAAACTTTCCACAATTTCTTCATTTCCTTTTCTCGCACCTCAGCTGGTAACAGTGAGGATTTAGTTTCAACACTCCAACGACTGTTGCCATAACCAGGGAAATCAGAACACGAAGCAGAATCAATAACATCTTTAACTCGCCTGGTCGGGTTCAGTTGACTTTCCAGAATAGGTTGCTTTTTGGAATTGACAGACATTATCACGTGTTGAGCAGCTTGATGCTCAACGTTGAGTACTGTACGATCTTCCACGAAAACGTTGAGTAAAGCGTGGCGACACACCAACGCTCTCACATAATCGAAACAAGAAGGGATCATAATGCCACTGTACTACTGAGCAAATTAGCCAAGTAGATAAGTAGACAACCTTAACGGTCTCGGTCAACAGATCGTTTCCACGAGGTGAATGACAATTTACTGCCGAACAGGCTAAAGGTGAATTTTAATCAGATAATATCCTACAAAGTTCGTCCCAGCAGTCAAGAGATTCAAAACAAGGATAATGAGCTAAACTTCGAAGAGAGTGATACACGCACCACTGAAGCAGCGTACAATAACAAGTAACTGGCTATTCGCACAACCGTCAAACTAGTACGATAAAACAAAAACATCTGGCTCAAAGTCCAATTAACTGTCAAAACAGGAGGTGAAATATACAGTGGTGAACACTTTGGAGAGATAGGGTTGGATCGGATTTTCACTCGTTTGAATTTGGACGTTTGATTCATCACCAACAAAACATGTTACCGACTTCTCACAAGTTTTTCTGGAATTGAGGTCTGGAATAGGTGTGCAAATTCCATTTCTCATTTAAGGTTTCGACTGCCTGAACACAGTTAGCTGGCATCTGACTGTACTTATCACTTGTTAACTAACGTTGTTTACATTGTCGCCGGAATAATCGCAACCTTAGTCGTCATCCTGTAAAGATATCTACCTCGTATGTATGTCAGAGGGAAGCTTGCACACACTTAATCCCAAGCGCTACATTCATTTCTCCACTTTCTCGCTTCTATCCCTCAGTACCCACATCCACTACGACTGGTTCTCCACCCAGTCGGCTGTTCAAAACTGGGCTGTGTGTCAGCGGTTACTATGAGTATCGGAACCAGTGTTTCAGTGTGCTACCTTATATACCGCAGTCTCAACGCAGTGCCTCCGAACTGCACGACGAGGTCAGTGGACAATGTGCGCGTATGACACACGCCACCGGGACCAATTGTGCAGACAAGCAAAACAATTGGTGGGGCACGCTA
Source organism: Paragonimus heterotremus (assembly GCA_013368495.1). Lineage (NCBI taxonomy): Eukaryota > Metazoa > Platyhelminthes > Trematoda > Plagiorchiida > Troglotrematidae > Paragonimus > Paragonimus heterotremus. The sequence continues at coordinate 45,009 of LUCH01002630.1, forward strand.
ACTTGTCCTGTGGTAGCCAGCCCCCACACAGTGGCGGACGCAGCGTTTGTGCGTGCGCTCTTGGGTACCTTCGGAATGAGTGTGAAAAATGCATGGATAGGTTTGAAGCTCGTGTCAAACAAAACAACTGTACGTTTAACTCTTTTGAAACAACCTTTCCTTCGTTGTTTTAAGAGTAGTGGTAATATTACAGGGTGCGTCATATATTCTGTTTATCTCCACGATGTTATGATTAATTGGTTTGCATAGTTATCGTGATTTTATACCCTTTTGCAGAGTGGCGTGAGAATATGCCACGGACTGTTTGCCATGGCATGAGATTTAATTGCGCAAATGCACATGTACGCATACGAATGCCCGGCCATTAAGTGTGAGGCGGGAGAGAAGAAAGCCAGCGTGCGAAGCGACGCTGAGTTCAGTTAGCTTGATAAGAGCCTTTGCCGGCTGCTGTAACGGATCACAGCTATCCGGTTCAATGTTTGTCTTTAGTCCACCCAGCACTCGGCACACGTCGCGGATCGTGACATCCCACTGTTGTGAGCTTCAGATGCCAATTTACTGACGTGTTCTACGACTGAATAGTGTCTGTCCCATTATCAAGTTTGTTATATACGACGAGTTAAATCCTGCATGTTCATCAGTTGATAGCAACATCTGCATGATACAACTTCCAGACGCTGTCTTCATTCCTAGTTGCACCTGCGTGTGTTTAGATTGTGCCGAATTTTTATTCATCTTTCGATATTCCTATATAGGCTGGAGCATGTGGTGACGTGAGCTCAGTCACCGTACCACCGAATTGGACAGTAGACTTTGTGTGATCGAATTTTAAAACGGTTTCTGGAGTGGGTCTTAGAATCGGCACGGTAGGATCAGTTGATGGTTGCAACTATAACCAGTTAGCGTTTGTATGAGATAGTGCGCTCCAAATACTTTTCCTGGTGAACGCCACCCGAACTCCTCTAAATCGTTCATGCCGTCAGTTGGAATCATTAATTGAATTCTACCAGATTCCTGTTTATAACGACCTCAGCAGCGGTCCGTACTTATGTATCGAAAATCAAACCGAGCCACTTGAAATGTTTGAACTGTGATTTTATTTCAAGGCGTGTGCCTCATTGTGAACTGCTTGATTTTTATTTCTGTAAAGATTTGTTTGCATTATTCGTTCGTGTGTGTGTTACGGGTGGTGCGTGATGTTACGGGATAGTTGCACTACCTTCCTTGTTAATTGTTACTCCTTGTCAAGAGTCCCGTCGGTCTAGGTCACCCTGCTCACTCTGCAAGCAGGGTGAGAGTTTATGGACAACTGTCTCG
>LUCH01002630.1:47300-70609 GCA_013368495.1 Paragonimus heterotremus
CTGTTGATGATGATGATGATGATGATGGTCAATTGTTTCCAACCGCTTTTTGCTCGATACCCAAGTTTTTCGCAAAACCCCATCCCGCGGCATGTAGTGCAACTGCTTGAAATGACTCAAACGTATTTAAACGCACAATGTTAGCAAGTGAGGGGTTTCTTGTGGTCGTTTGTACTACATATTTTTTAGGCTAATAGTTTTTCAAGAAGTAACTTTCTCACCAAAAAATCCCGCTTAACACGGGATGAACACGTACTGGTGGTAGGAGTTGAAACACACGCAGGCTGATTCTTCAAGCGTATATCCTACGTGCCTTAAATCAGAACATTCCTGTGGCTGTAACTATTGCTTGTTCTTTCTCTATCCCTATGGGCTGATTCCACCTGACGCCCAAATGTTATCACTGTGTCGCTCTACGTATAATAAACACTGCTGACTTTCCATAGATTAAACACTCCTAACATTTGATCCAAGCATTCTCATTCTGATGTCTACCGATTGAGCTACCTTGAAAAATTGCGTGCTTCTCTTTCACATCATACAACTCACAAAAATTGTCTCCCGACTCACGTTACGAACAACTGGTCTAAGTAAAAGCCGTTCATATTATTGCCAGTTTTCGTTTGTTTGTAAACACGTGCTTCGAATAGACCCTGTATCCATACCAGGCTATATTTGTTCAAGTTTCTGGATTTTGCCACAGTATTGAGATCTTCATCTGTGCTTGCAAGTGTTCTTCGTTTATACAATAAAGATGTCAGCGTAGTGAATAGGTTCATTTTGTTCTCAATATCCGTGTCTTTTGTTTCACGTCATTCTCCGTTGAGAAAAACAGCTGAACCCAGACAGTCTCTCATCTCTCAGTTGAAGCTGTTGTTTCGCTTGCGCGTCGTCAGCCTCTTCGAAGGTTTTCATCTGGCTCTGATTTATAATATATTAGCTTTTCGTTTACTAAAAATATAATTGCAAAATGACAACGAACCTCCTAACCAGTCAGGTTAACAAGCTCTAGGTCTTTCAGTTATTTAGTTTGTTTGGTCTGTTGGTTCTGTTGGTCTTCAATTGACGGTGTTCGGTTCCAATCTCATAACCATCAAAAGTTTGTAACCACACTTCCCATCTTTCCTTTGCACTAGACTGTTCTATTGAAACGAGTGTCATATACTTGACAAATGTCTACAATCGCGTGATTTCTGCGTTGGTTAGCCACTTGAACAATCACACAGTATAACATTCTCTGTGTCAATCATTCGTGAACGTCGCTGATACGAATACTTGCCAAAAAACCAATTGAGAGCATCGATAAATGGTTAACCTGATGCTTTTCCCTCTTTTTATAGATATTTGCTGCTAAATAGTTTTTGTTTGTGAATAGTCCTCATGTTAGCAGTACTTTGGTTTCGGTTATTTTTTATCACGGTCATAAGCTCCGGATACACGCTGTTTGACATTCGCGTTCGCCTTTTATGCTCGTGCCCTATGGTCGATTCGTCTGTTGTTTTGGTTTCCGCGATCTGGTTGGAAATTCCACAGAGTCGCGTTGGATAGTTTAAAGTTTACTCCTTAATGTTGTAAATAATCGAATAACCAGCATTGTGCTATGGGTCAAGGCTAATACTTATTTTAAGGCAAGCTTACTTAAGTGTTTGTGCGATGTCCGCACTTGGCGTTTTGTCCGTTTTCCGGTATACATATTCTCATTCCAATGTTCATTGCATGTGTTACTTCGGCCCACCAACAGGTCCAAGTGGTATCGGAAGATGGCGTTACTTTGGGCGCGTCGCATCTGCTCGCTTCAAAACCGCAGCTGTTATCTGTTGACATTGTGTCGAACATCACTGTTGCTTTCCACTGTCTGACAATTTCTACATTGAGCAATAACCTGGAGGTTGTTGATTGCTCCATGACCGGACTTCCGGCTATCTGCAGCTACTACCTCGGTCAGTTTTTCCTTTGCTTTCGGGCGAATGTCACTGTTTTTCACAGGTTGCGCGTTATTGTCAGCGTGCTACAGTAGTCTAAATGCGAACTCATCGTGCTCAGCCTCTTGCTATATTAGACTGGATTATTTGAAACCAATTAGGTTTTCAACTTGATGTCGTATTGGGTGCCACCACAACTTTTCAACCGAGACTGTTCATCCACTATGCACTGCCTTACTTCTTTAACTGGGTTCACGGAGATTTAAGTATACAGTGAGTGGATCTGTAGAAATTGTACCTGTAAAAACTTAACTTTGAAGCTTTCTCCGCCTTTATTTTGAGTAGTTCATGCAAGGATAAGTTATACTCGGAAACCATTTTGCGTACGTTATGTGCAAGTTCACCACATTTTGTTGTTACCCAGTTCACTATTTCACACGTCCCTTCTCTCCCCATCATTGTTCCGCGAGGGAGTTGGTCATGTTCGACAGTTTATTCTACAGGTTATTCTAAACTCAGGGTTTTCATCGGTGCGATAACCTGTGATACTGGAAGTGTTTCCATTTCTGTCCATTTTTCGACAGGTTTTCGCTGTAACTTCAATCACCTTCCATTTCACGTATTCCGTTGAACGCCTAATCTTGCTTTATTTCATGCAGCTGACCATCCATTACACCCAAAAACTCGTGCCTTTCACACCACGAACTGCCCTTCTGGCTGGACCCCCTTCGGGGGCAAGTGTTTCAGTGTGACGTCCGTTAATACACAATTGAATTGGTCGGACGCGGAGCAAACGTGCCAAGCCAGTGGAAAGGATGTTCCAGTGTCTCGTGACTTCCAACTTATTGGTCATCTGGCCTCAATTCATTCTTTGGAGGAGCAGCATGTGGTGTACGAAATGGCGTCGTCTTCTTCCATTTGGATCGGTTTACAGGCCTTCTGTGAGTTGGACGTTCTGCTAATCGATTCGATACGTTCTTGATGTACGCCTAATCGGATTAACCTACATGTATGTGCATAAAGATAGCCCATCTTAAACCGACAACAGCTGACTCCCCTTTGCATTTCCCTGGTGTTCCCATATCCACCCCTTGAAATATCGCGTGTGCATAGTTTTCAAACGCACATACAATCCATTGCAACTCACATAAACTCGGAAAACAGAAACCAAAATACCGGTTAGATTTGGTCACCGTCGATGAACACTTTTGAGGATTTATTGAGGGGTCTATTAGAAAGCTCATAACCCAACGTATTGAGGCAAAAACGCGAATGTCTGCCTTGGATCCTGTTTAACTACAGAGATTCCGTGTAGTTAATAAACCAAATGCAGCACTCCGTTCGGCCTGAGTAAGCACTAGTGATCGTATTAAACAACCCATGTGACTCCCTGTCTCGGATGTGATTAGGATTACCGTATTGAGACAAACATCCAGCTTTGCATATGTTTGCATGAGCTTACAACGAACTGACTTTAGATCACAGCTTTGTCAACGTTACACAGACAGATCGTGAAATCAACGGCCGTCACATGAAGCTGGTTGCGCGAAGCGTCCTACAGAGTTTGTTCGGTTGATAAGTAGACATAGATATCGCTAACACTAAAACCGAAGCCAGACCAACTGACGGACGCAGTGAACACCAGAAGGCCTTCATTTCAGCTTCCATTTTTTTAAAAGTCTAATGACTGATCCTAGCCTGGATTTGAAAAGTCCTGAATGTTTTACTACTCGATGTTTGTATATTCCATTCTCTACGCTAATAGAATAGTTGAAGCATCCAGCTTTCACAGCACAGGACGTTGCAGATATGTGGTTCACTGGGTCCTATGTGGGCTAAATGTTACTGGGTCGCCAATACTTATGCAAGAGCAGTCACGATGTTCTCACCTCAATTTAACGATCGTGTAATTGGTGATTAACATCACCACTGTCGAACTTCCGCGATTTCCGTTTTAGTAACCTTGTCAACGCAATTGCACTTAAATTGGAATTGCCATTTTTGTATTTTATTGTCTTCCATCCCACTTCTGATTTGCGTCGAGATGCTTCGCATGTGTTCAGCTAGATAACAGGAATGATTTCAGTGTACATACCCAACAATTTCGGCAATCGTTTGCTATGTGTTTTTATTCTACTGCGTGCGTCATTCTGTGCGTAACTGCCACTGTTTGTAGACTACCCAACCAATCACTCGACTACAATTTCAAGCATTATTTCAGAACTCTGACAAGCACGGTTTGCAACTGGTCTACGTTATCCTAACCGTATGTGCATTTCGTATCTACCTGTGCGATCACTTTTATGTATTTGGCGATGGATCTGATCGTGATCAGTCTGAATTTTGGTTTGACTGGCGCACATTTAAACAGAGTTACTGTTGGTGACTGATCGAAATAACCTTACCATGACAGTCTATCCGTTCAGTGTTTTGCTGAATGCCGACTACACATAGGGGTGATTGAACACTGGGGTTCTGCTGTACAATTCCAAGCTTCCCGGCATGGCTTCGCAACTTAGCTGACAGACTACGTGTCGCGTAAAGGTATGCAGTTCTTCTCGCTGTCTCGGATTTAAATGAAACTGAAATTTCATAGGTGACAGATTTGCCGTACTACTCAACAGCAAACCATTCGGATTGATTCACACAGAAAGCCCGTGTCTGCTAAAATGTTCAACTGTGGTGAATTCACTGCTACTCGTTTTTCATTCCGCCTTTTTCTTGTACCTATCCTCCTGTGATCAGAAGCACTGTATCTAGCTTATGGTTATGCTTCTTTCAGATGCTCCAGTCCTTGCTCACTCACTCACGGCAGTTCACTCCGAATCCATCACTTCTTCCGTGCAACTCGCTTGGTCTGATGACTCGTCAGTAGACTATTTGGCCTTATCATCAACCCATGCTTATTTGGACGTCAGTCCCAGCATGTGTTTTGCTATAGTCAATGGCGACGGTTCTTCTTGGCAAGCGACTGAATGTCACCAACAAAGAAGCTTCGTTTGTCAGCTTTCGCCCATGGATCCCATGGACACGCTCGTCTCTCGATCTGCTAATCCGGTTCAGAATGGTATGTGGTGTTGCATTTCACGTTTGTGGTTCACTTTGTGAACTAACCCATCCTCTGCTTTTGCACTAGCGCTTGCTAGCCAGTGAGTATTGAGTATTCATTGTTGTTTGATTCACACTGCTGGTTGCATGGAATGTAGTCATTCGTAGTGGTGTTGGATAGAACGTATGAAACATGATTTTAAGCAGCCGTCCACTTGCCTGACCTATATAACACTTCAGCTCAAATGTGATTGATCGATAAGTCTACGGTGTTTTGATGAAATCATCTGTATTTCGCCATTGACCGAGAGTTTTTAATTTAAGTGTTACTTCTCGCTAGGTTTATTCCTAACTGATCGAACGGTCTTCACCGTCTGTGCAAAGCTGTACAGGCCTGCAGACCTTTGGTTGTCCGTGTTAAATCTTGTTGTTTTATCAGATACTTCATTTCTGTTGTTTTATGACGTGCATATCGCAATGAGGCCACATGCTGTGATAATTCTGACGTCGACATTCACATAGTTCACTTACTTAGTGTTATCTTTCGTGCTGCGGACTCCATTCTGATTTCGTCCACGCTGAGTTAACCAGTCAACATGTCTGGGGGTCGATCGAGCTAGTAACCTTTCATTTTTCGAACGCATCCACTAAAATACTGGCCCACTGAACATCGCCCGTAACTGAGTTATTGAAACGATTGAAGATTTGTGACTCTATTTTGATAGCATTTAAAATCAGACCTCAGGTGGAGTTAAGACATGACACATTATTGCCACCCTTTTTCATCGCCAGTGGTGCGTGGTGAGGCCTCCCTCTCTTTCTGGTTTTTCTTCAGATTTTTAGTCTTGCACAGATCTCTAGGTGGTTTCACCAATAGTGTTGTTTAACTTTTCCTAGAAAACGTAATCGTTGGTCCGTGTACATTACAACGCTTTATCTGGTGACATTACCCAGGCCGGTTCATTTGGCGTCAGACCGTTTAATTATTGTAGTGTCACTATGTTGTGTATCCTGTGTCATTCATAACATAAATTTTCCAAGCCTGGTGAAAGCCGCACAAACACTCACTTGATGTATCCTAATGCCTTGACGTGGTGATCAGGCTTGTGTACTGCATGTGTACTGCTGACCAGATCTTCGGTCCCTCCAGGTACATTCATGTCAAACAGGCCAAAAACGAAACATTCAGACGGAAAACTGTTGCACTGATAGGACTGTATGTAGTACTACTGACCACGTAGAAGTGAGACACGATCCTATGGGCATACAGCAGAACTGTGTTTGTAATTGTGGTACTGTTGTCTCCCGATTAAGGAAGAAGGGTTAGAATAGGTACCCTCATACAGAGGGGCACTTCGATCTCCCAACGGTTGATTGTGACTGCCGACGTACTATCCAATACAATCGAAACTTTCGGTTCAGTTAGAAAGCCTAGTGTAGTTTGGAGTACATTCACTGTGCGGAGCAGTGATCAGAATCAGACATCGTCGTCTTATTCGCTGTGTCCTTCGGGTTCGACAAACTTCTCACTACTGAATCAGATTTTTGGGTCAGATACTGAGGGTGACGACCCCCCGAGAACCCCATTCCCTGTTGCCTCGTAATTCGGACTTTTGAGTCAGACTCGGGGTGAGGTTCCTCAAGTCAACACTATTTCACAGTGTAAACGGCCTGGAAGTGTTCGAAGTTATCGATGTCCCGACAGACCAGTCCACACGTTTTCACCTTCCTCCTCCTCCGCTACTAACTACTTCCTCTTGAAGCCGAGACAACTGGTAACGTCTGCGCTCTTCGACAAATAAGTTAGCAACGTATTCTGGCGAGCACCCTCTCAGGTCTGGACATGAGTATGTGCTGTTCCGCTGAAACACGCTTTCACGATCCTAACATCGTCCTTCACTTTAATTCGTCCTTAGATAATGCCATCGGCTAGAGGTTTTTCTTTTCAGGGTCTCTGGTGACGACGAAGCCGAATATCGAGGTTAGGCTGAAGTGTGAATTGCACTGAGGTCTGAGGCAGAGTAGAGTCTGCTGGACCGGATTTCAGTGAATGGTTGTTCGTGTGCCGCCAGATCTAGCACTTCAGTCAAAGCCTGTTGACACGGACCAGAAAGACGTTGTTTATTTGTCATATATGTGTACGCTCCGACCGACGGTAGGTACGATGTTGTCATGAACGGCTCTTACGATATCCTGTCTAGTTCTCTGAGACAGACTAGGGTTTTTCGACATCGGTGTGCTTGTTGGTGATGTGAACGCACAACTCGGTCGTCTTACTCCAGAAGAGAAGCGTTCAGGTGATATTTTCGGTATCCCGGAACGACGCATTAGCAGTGGTGATCGGTTGTTACAGTTATGCGCATCTTAGGGACTCCAGGTATAGAGTAGCACATTTCAGCACGAACGGCGGCAATGCATCACGTGGAGGCCGTATTGTGTAACTCAATCATGGACGCAAACTGATCGTGTCACCATCAGCTATCGGTGGCGCTACTCCACGACAGACTGTCATTCATTTTGTATTAACCACGTTGACCCGGATTATGCCGCTATTTGTGCACGCTTCGTTTTATTGTTTATTCGGAGACCATCTTGTCACACCCACAAAGTACTGAGTTGAGCGACGAGGATTTACGAAATACCTGGTGGGTACCTTTAACCTGATAAGAGAGTTTGCTACCATCTATACCACCGGTTGGCAACACTCTTCGATATGACATTGTGTCGCAGTCGGTGACGAGCCTGTCTCCGCAAACTTGCTGGCCCTTCTTTCTCGTCAAACTCGACTGTTTTTGTTGATTTCTTCTCTTCTCGTTGTTTTACCCCGCTATATTTATTTAGTTTTTTCTTACTCCTTACTACTATTTATTATTGTGCCACTTCGTGGACCACTGTCAAGACCAACAGCAACGTGGGCCAGTGTACCGACCGATACGGTTCAATCCTGAAGAACAGTATGATTATGACGGTCGCCAACAAAATGTCAGTCTATTCGTTATATTGTGATATGATGAACGTGCATATAGCCGCCATGACCTCGTCGGTTGTATTCAGGACACGAGGGAGTAAACAGGAAAATCACTTAAGTGTTAGTAACAAGCATGCAAATACATGCGATTCAATGTACCACACAATGGTGCAAATTTAGTCCAGTTTGTTGCTGATCTGAGAGTTTTCGTAATATTTGACAGTGGTGTTGGTTTAGTGGTGTCCGTCCGTGTCACCAAATATCAAGAATGCGGTTGCTCGCGTGTGACATCTTGTAAGTCAACTTGACATTTGCCTGTGTTCAGCGAGTATAGCTTGTTTTGCAGCCATATGTGCCGTATCTCCCCGCAGTTGCGAAACCTGGTCGCTCGTCAGTGAGTTTCTTACTTTATCTTTGTTTGGTAATCGTGTTGGCGGAACAGTTTATCTGTGTAGTAGGAGCACTACGTGAGCTGTGAGAGATACAACGACAAATAGTTCTTTTTTAGGTGGTAGTCTTACTGCATTGGCTACAATGGCTAGGAAACCTGTTAGCCATTTTATACCGGCGTCTGCCTCGTCTTGTTTCATTTTTCCACTCTCTGGCTTCAGTTGGAGAAACGCACGCTAAACAGCCCATGATGTAGGTGCATAAAGATCTGACCTCCGCTGGCTCTATATGACTTTTTCGCTGATGTTCATCAGATGCTGATTACCCGCGCGCGCTCATTGCTATGATACCTAAACGCATCATGGCTGTTTCAGACTCAGGTGCAGGACTAGTGCCACTTGTTTCGTTTGTTAATTGCCAGAAGCTCTAGAAAGTCGTCCGTTGGACGACTAACGAGATTTAACTAGTGAGAACCATATCGTCATGGTGCATAGGAAACAGGACGAAGGAGACTTAAACCGCCACATATGCGTCTGATGTAATCCGGAGCTCTGGCTCTAGTTTGCAGAGATAGACCATAGGGTCAGTCAGGATCATGTGGTTTTTTGCACGGAACAGAAAATGTATACACTGAGCGCTGGCGACACTGGCGTGACAAAAATCTTGTTTCATTTTAAAAGGTGATGCGATTAAAGCACACTTCTCCGTAGGTCGCTATTCCTGAAGTCCATTCCCAGGTTACATAGACGTAATCAGCCGCTTTGTCGTCACTGTTGACACTGATGAGCACTTGCGGATTAATAGATGAACATAGTAGGCAGTAGACTAGGCTCATACCGACATGTTTTTGGGTATGACAGATTTTACATTGAATTGGACATTTACGATAAGTCGTATGATACCCACTGCGTACTTCTGTTCATGTACACGCGTACATATTACACCCCGTGATACTATTATATGGCCGTCTATTTTACGGATACTTCGTTGTCACAGTACGTTGGATGGTGTTTCTTTTTCTTTTAATGCCAGGTGACCTTTTTGCACGTAATATGACGGCTTGCCCTCTAGAGGTTCATACAGTAAGTTGCGCGAATAACCACAAATCCGGAAGACCACACTGTATACGTGTGAAATACCTCTGCATCCCAAACACATAAGCACATGACCGTTGAAGCAAATGCATGTTGGAGCACATTTCACTCGGTGTTTATGTGCCACGTAGATGGATGGTCAACCCAGTCTCAGACGGTCGCAGTCAATGAAATTAGGGTATTTCTTTTACCACCTTCCCTCGAGGTGTAACATTTAAGACATCCAGAAGTGCATCATTATAGCCTGTGATTATATGCACTTGGGGTTAGGGGGTATCACTAACATATGGTGGAGATCAGTGTATATTGTTAGTCGTTTCCGAGACCACCATCAGTAGAGTTACGTGACCTTCAATCTATTTGTCTGAGCGACACATGTGCACTTATCTGTAGTACTGTTTTAATTCATCTTAAAGATTTTTTTAACCTGAAATGGTTGCTTACGCTACAGGCCTTTGCCAGAATCAGCTGAGGGACCTTATGAAATTGGCTCGCCGGAAATATTCAAAAACTGACGTTTGGTAGACGCTGCCATCTCAATGAAAATCTGTAATTTTCAGCAAACTCAGTCTGATTGACTGTTTTATGGATGTGTTACTGGTACTTTCTTCGGAAGGACAGATTGCGTTTTTGCTGACACAGTCCAGTGTGGGATATAGGTATTCGTTTGAGATTAGGAGTATTAAGCTGCAGCTTACATAATGTGATATATATATATATATATATATATATATATACTTCGGTAAAGACCGCCCGAAATGGTAGGCATACCACAAGAATGTACCAGTTGGTTTGTGCGCGCTGGTACACCTCTTATTATCAACCAGTTTTGGCAACCCTTTTGAGGTTTGACAGTTTATTAAATAATGTTAGTTAGTTCGCATCTCATATTCTTTAAACATTTTTTCAATTATTGATTTCACTCTCACGTCGTCCTGTCTTATTTCCTTTTAAGTGATTATGCAGCGCGCGGGTTGGTTTTTTTTTACTCAGGCTCTCAAAGTCAAGAGGTTGCTCACGGGAGGAATCCTGGAAACTTCCTTGTCTACTGTATCGCTGCAAGTAACACTCCGGAGTAACAGTTTGTAAATTCTGATCATACATGGACATGTAACTAGTCTTAAACGATTCAAAATTGTAGGAATGCCGACTACCAGGGTAGCCGCATTGCCAACAGAAAATTTTTTTCCTTAACAAACAGGAGGGGGATCTGTAACGTTTTATAGCCAGCACCTCAACAAACTGGAGTATGCGTTTCCGGTTGCTCTGTAAGATCACCAAGAACGCGTCATGAACTTTGACACCGTGTCATGTGTGTATTATGTGCATTGCAACGGAAGATGAAGGGTGCCGTCCATCGGCATCTATACAGGTCCCTGGCGTTTCTAACTGCGTCCCCAACCATTTGGGAACATGTCCCTTAATACGAACAGTCAGTTTCCCCTCTCTATGTAGCTCATACTGCAGCTTTACAAATATTTGTATAAACTACTGATGAGTAGTTGGGGATTTGGTTAATTTCAAGTTGAACACCTACAATTGATCGCAGCTGTCGCATTCCCATAGACTTGCTAGTCGGCCTCTTTCGAAATGGTACAGTAAACTGGAGTTTCTTTCTCATTAGAGCTCGTCAGTAGTGGATCTCTTTATCACTGTTGGGGCTAGAACTCAACAGTGAGATCGGCGATTTTTACCTGTCTAGGAAGTCCTAATCGCGGGGTTATCCATTGGAGTTAACAGACAGTAATGGTGTCTCCATTTCGAGACGATCGGGCAACCTGATCATTACACACAGGCGAAAGTGAGTGAGTGTCCACATATGACAATTCTTTCGTGCCTAACGTGAGGTCAATGGCGCAGTGGTTAACATGGTTGCCTGCTCATGAACAGCGTGTCCGTGGTTCAAGTCCCGGCTGCAGTGGCAATGATATGCACTACTGACGACCTCTAATAAGAGCGAAACTCGAGTCTAGTACTTCTGCTGTTCGAAACGGATTGACTGGGAAGTCTATGGGAATGCGATAGCCGCGAACAATTGTGGATGATGTTCAACTTGAAATATTTGTAACCGTTGAATATGTGACAGACGTACACTGCTTGTTTGTAACCGAGGCGACTGATAGATTTCCCGTTCGCTATACTATACACACTTTTACAGCGTTATAAGTCCTGGGTACAGCAACTGTTAGACTCTTCGTTGTTATTGTTGACCAGCTGTCACCTAGAAACGGGAGTTCTAAATACACCATGCTCTTCGCTACCGTTGTCACTTCGACTGTTGGGATGACAGCTCTGCTGTACTTTCTAATAAATCACATGGGTACCCGGTGACTTGCAGAGCGTTTTTCAGTAAGCCTTACTCTGGCTGTAGGTTGTCTTCTATGGAAATCCTCCGTGCTTGTGGGAAAGCATCCTGCCTGGACTTATTTTATGCTGCACCGGACAGAAGCTTTCGAAATGTATATACTATCCTGTCCAGGTAGGCTTCCTGTGGGCGGATCTTTCAACCGTGTCATCTGAGCTTCGAGTGACTTGAATGTCCAGGTACGGACGACATTCATTTGCTTCGTCCTTTCTCGTCAGTTTTAAGTTCGAATGAGCTTGGTTCAACTTCGAGAATAACATATTTGAGTCACTTGAACCCTCCAAAATAGCTAAAATGCCATCTGCGTAGCGTCTGTACGACACGGGTTTTAACAAGCTTTCACACGATGTGAATTCTACTTCGACCGTGAAGAAATCCGTTAGAAGTAGGCCCAACAGACTGCCTATTGCAACCCCATCCACTTGTCGGAAACTATACATATGGAAGTTGAATCGTACATTATGTGTACATAAAAGTAGTCTTGATTTCACTTCGATCACCGGGATGGGAAATTGAGCACTAATGCTTACAGTAAACTTGTAGATGCTATCAACTGTTTCATGGAGCGGAATGTTGGTAAACAGGGACATCAAATCAAATGAACACATCGGTTTTTCCTGAACTGTTAAACTATCTATACAATTAACAAGTTGGAAACTGTCTTCCGATTGGTTTAAGCAAATCAGCTAACCGACGAGCCAATTTATGCTGTGATGCGTTACACGTGGACATAATGAGCCCAGTGTCCCACTTCTGCCCATCTCAGTCTGTGCGAATGTAAGGGTTATTCTTTTGATAATCACTACCAAATATCTGCTTCTTAACCTCCTCGTTGCATACTCTGTGGTGCCACCCGATATGTTCGATCGAACGCAGACACTGGTGACGGAATACCTGAAGACGCTTAACGGCTTCTACCTTAAACGGTCATGTTTCACTGTCGTAAAGTGATACAACCCGCACTGTCCCCTAACATACGCTACCTTTGTACTTCAGAGGTGCCTCAGATTAGCGAACACTGCCTTAGCCATAAAGATATGCGCTTTTGTTTCATTCACTACACCTCCGACTCTAACCTGATATTAAGTACAGGAATGAAGCTCCTTCAGTATGTTCACACATTTGGTAGGTACATCTCTGCGTTTAAGCGACTCTAAAAGTGTAGATCGATCCACTGAATCGAACGCACTTTTATAGTCGAGCAATACGACTATCGTTGGCCGATGGCGTAAATGACGCTGTTCCAGAATTTTACGAAGAATAAAAATGTGATCTATACATTCCCGCCCAGAGCGGAACCCTGTCTGTTCTTCTCTAATGATTGTCACCCAAGTTGCAGTGAGTCGACGAAGTATAATGGATGACAGAACCCTAGAAATGACTGAGGTCAGCCCAATTTATCTATGGTTTTCGCAAGAGTCCCGGATTCTTCCCCTGAATATGGAACTTATTATCGAGTGGCTACAGCACGGAGGAATGGTCTTCGTCATCCACACGAGTTGAAACAATTGAGTCAAGGTTTCTATAGATGCTGAACATTTCATCCGCCTTCGTTGAAAAGTGCCGGCACGAGATCATCTGCGCCAGCAGCTTTATTACGTTTGAGAGCCGAAATACATTTGCGAACCTCAATCTCAATGAGTGGTGCAAAATCTACCGACGACGGTGCTACATTACAAGTTTGTGGCGGTAACACAGTGGAAGCAGAAGGCCAGCTAATATGACCCTCAGAGTGTTCCATCCACTACCTTAGCACACTGAAAAGATTTCTGAAGGTTTTGCATCTAGAGTTGGCTTTAGTAGAGCCTGCCAGGCGGACGGCATAATGTCTACTGGTAACAGGAATCCAATTTACTGATGTGGCTCTGGTCGTCGAGCTGAGGATTACATCTACTCCAGCTTGACCGTTAGCCGCAGCTGTGGAGTCACTCGAATTGTATAACCAATATCGGGTAGACAATGTGAGTGTTGTTCGTTTCACATGGTGACCATTGTCCTGAATTCTAGCCTTCACAATGTAGCAGACATCGACATTGAGTGAGTAACGTTTATGCGAGAGCGGCCTGCTAACCTATTTGTTTTTGAGTGGGAACGTTGAAAGCACCTATATTAATTCGCATTCTAGGCTGAATGTTGAGAGATGAGACTTACCGACACAGTGTTACCATGATTAGCTACATCTGTTGTGGGACCTGTAGAGTAATAATCGGTAGATTGTTTCAGTTCCAGAGGAACGTTAGTGGGAAAATGACGATTGAAAAACCTAACGTGTAATGGGCGAAATAGAAACTCAACCGCTGCCTCTCAGGCGTGCAACAACCTCACTGCATCATGCAACAGAGAACGACTGGCCGGCACGAACAGTCGGTGATCTAGGTTATTTTCATTCTACCACAAGGATTCTGATGTTCAAGTTGTCTGACTACTGGGTTTGGTATCCTGAATTTGTCCATTATGGCTGCACTTAAATTACTCTGTCGATGACACAGTTATGACATAATCTGATACGTCATCCCACAGTGGGCACATCCAGACACCAAAAGATTGTTCTGTGCAAGCCAACCGGTTCATGTGATTCCGTAGCTTTAGCGAGTTACCCTTGAGTTGGTTGTTTATGGTAGATACGAGTGTTTTTCTTAAGGGATTTTGAGGTTGATGGATGATACTATATACTGACATGCCGCTAACGCTTCGAAAACTGCCCTGGTTTACGCAGCCTATCTTAGTAAGGTATAAAACTGGTGAGTAACCAAACTGCCGAGTTGAACTTCTTGGCCACTGGCGCACTTCTGGAAGATAGATTAAGAACTCCAGAACCTTTCGTGCTACCGTAATACGCGCATACAGTTATACCCGAAATCTTGACAAACAAAACCGCCAGATCACAGGGCAGACGACTAACCCGACAATAGGGGTGGTATTGGACATCAAAAGTACCACTTGCCGTTGACCAGTTTGAAGACCGCCTGTGCACAGGAGTGCCTGTGAGCGAACAGTCGGTAGTGATAATGGATTTGCGCATGTACTTGTTGGCGATCCCCGGTGCTCATTCTCTTTACGTGCCTGCATTCGACTTTCGTTTACGGTCATCAGCGTTGCAGGGTGCTACCACTCTGCAGTGTGGCAACTGTAGAACTGGGACGCGCCCGTGGATGGTTGGTGTGAGTTTAGAAAATTTATAACGATTGCGTGGTATGGAGAGATTTGGTTTACTTGCCGTTTTTGCTTGTCTTTTCTTTATGTGATTTAACTTTTCCAGATGGAGCGCCACAACCTTGCAACCCAGATGTTCCGCTGGCCATGCGATCGAACTCGGCCTGTTACCGCCTGTTTTTCTCCATGGTTGATTGGGCAGGTGCAGAGGGCACATGTCGTAATCTCGGTCCTGATGTTCACTTGGCGTCTATTCATTCCAAATCAGAATTTGACGAGCTGGTAGGTCTGTCTTGGTTTGATTGAACGCTGCTATATGTGGGATAATTGTAGCTGTCTTATGTTACTCGTCATAATCCAAGGTGCGTTAGTTGTGACCCCACTGTTAGTATCGTGGCGCAGTGTATTGCGTGGCTCTAACAGTGAGTATTGGGTCCCATAAGAGTGCACATTCACCTGCTGGACATCACAGTGGGTTGTTATTCGTTTTGTCTTAGTTCGATTTATCTGTCTCCACTGTTTATTTTGCTTGTCCCCATACCCAGATCGAGTTACTCCGGAACCATGGTGTTGGGTCGCAGGATATCTGGTTCGGACTCCATGAATCCGAATTCGCCTATGCTTGGTCCGATGGCACTTCGACAGATTTTATCTCACTTTCAGCCGATTTGAGCAAAGATCACCGCCATTTACGACAAGATTGTTTTGTGCTCTCGCCGTCACCCGGTACGTTCGTGTGACTGTACATGTTTTCAGACAAGAGCATTCTCAGGCGCACGGAAGCTGGCTAAACTCATTAACACTTTTATATTGGTTTGCCATGTTACTCGTTTGCTTTCACACACACACTCCGAATAGCTAGCTGGACAATCAGAACTGACCTGTTCGAATAACTACGCGAGAAAGTTTTCACTAAGTAGATGCAAACTACCGTATATGCTCACCAGACTTATTCAGCGATGTTTGGATTACTGACAGGTTGTCGGTGATTCCTGGCTTTTTATACACTAGAGGTCGTATTAATTTCCCAGGTTCTCGCATGCGTTACACCTCGTCCGTCTGTCTGCTTCGAACCAGCTATTTGGCCGTCATTATCATGCCTTCGTCATTCGCCGAGACGTTGATAGTTGACATGGCATAATCGGGGGGATTATCCTTACATATCTTTTGAATGATGGATTAACAACTCGGAAGTTATGTTTTGCAACAAATATGGGCTACTTTTGCCTAAGTTCGGAATTCCCAGTTCGCCAAGTGGAATTGAGTTTTGGACATTTGGTTGGTTCTCCTATACCAGAGTAGAATGATATACTTGCCATCGTCCACATTATAGAAGATCAACCAACGTTTCTCAACGATCAAAACTCAAGAGGCTATATTGACATAAAGTAGGTACGGTCCAAAAATTAGACCATAAGATTGCGAAATGTCATACGCCACTCAACGTCTTTGCAACATGGCTGTATAACATTGTCACAGTCCACAATTGATGCGACATAACTAGAAACACAGTACGACATGTCTCATTTCTTATAGAGATATGCCTAGATTTCAGTCAGTCTTTCTCTCATCTCCACGCTTGTTTAGTTCCTGAACACAACGTCTCACTATCATCTGTTTAGTGAAGAAGCTATTGTGAAAACACACTCCGTTTGGGAAATATCGTATTTTTACTTTGTTCACCTATACTCCTTGATCTACAGTGGCTCCCAGGTATGCGTTACCTCTCAACTGCTAAGAAGTTTGTCTTTCCAGTCGGCACCCTTCGAACAGCAGAAGCACTAGACTCGAGTTTCGCTCTCATTAGAGCTCATCAGTAGTGCATATCCTTGCCACTGCCGGGACTAGAACTCTTGCCACGCTGTTCATGAGGCAACCGTGTTTACCACCGTGCCATTGACCTCATCTCGGGCACAGGCTGAACTATCTGTCTGCATTGGCTTTGCAATCGAACCTGGCTTTAGTGCTAGTTTCGGAAATGTTGCAATTGTTCACTGGTCGGTTAGGTTGGCCTCATATCACTTTATTTCCTTTCTCATCCACACCACGCTTGTACGTTTAATCCGCCTCATTGAATTGTTTAACTGAGTTCTGTCTGTGTGCCTAAGTGGCACACGAAGCTATGTTTGTGTTTGACCGAATGTTTAGCCACCGGTTTGCGCTAATGTCATACGTTTGATGGGTGACGCACTGGTTTGATGCACGAGCTACATTAGTTCTGAATTAGGATGAAAGGTCAAGGTGCGTTCGTGACGTGATCGCGGATATTTTAGGGAATTAATGGATGACTAGTTAAGGTTCCTTTCCAGGTATTTCCTATGCTCCTGAGCCCCTCCGTTCCTCCCTGCTAACCACAGTGTTCTTTTCTCTTTAGCTAATCGATCAACAATGAATTGGAAGGCCGTCGATTGTGCTGGCCCACGTCCCGCTCTTATTTGTCAGCGAGGCGGAAGAGTTCATACACCCCTGGCCACTATTCCTGATCCTTCCAACTGGAAGCTCGTCCTTTGTCCTCCTGGGTACCGACAATTTGCCGATCGTTGCTTCTCCGTAAGTTGTTACTAATTTGTAGTTTTCTGATGACTGTCCACTAGGCCGGGTCGTCATTTATTGATAGCTTGTGTTCACGCAATTTCCTACACGACCAACCTTGAATCTGCTCAGATACTTTGTGACCCTGGTCGTTGTTCTGTGCAACAGTGATGAGTAAAATTTGAGTGTTAATTTTTTGACGTTTGGTTAATCACGTCAGGAAAACTCTATATTCACACTATGTCGTGATCGAGCCTCGTTGCCGTAATGGCTGCTGTTAATTTCCACACCACGTATGCTCTTGCATGTTGTCCCACAACAAGCAATTTTATGGTGTAAAATCGTAACTTGTCATGACATAACACCTGTGGCTTTCAATATACCGGTGTTATTGACACAGTGATTTCCAACTGACGTTAACAAAGTTACGATGGTGTTTCATTTTCGCATCATTTGTAAGATTCCTGGCTGAATTAAAATGTAAGATCTGGTGCGCACATAGTACGTACTTTTTGCGCGGTGCAATGTTAAAGCTACTCATGTCTTTTCAATACATTGATCAGTTTTACCAGCGATGAGAAAACACAGAAGTGATTGCGATGTACATGTTCATCCGCAACATTCTAACTCGTTATTGTTAAAGGGTAATGGATAATAATGATAAGCTGCACCTTCGTCGCATGCCATGAACTAGATGTTTCAGGACTCTACTATCCATTTTCAATCATTTTTGCAAGAAAGCGCTTACATATTCTTCCTAAAATGGGTACCTATTTTCGTATCATTTATTTATGATTATGTCTCATAGGGCTCACTGTGAAATAGGATGTCATTTTGTTGGAGGACAAAAATTCTATGTTGCGCTTGAGGTATAAATATCGAAAGGTGTGTTTCAAGTGTGCAAGTACAAGAAGTTGATTGTTGTTTTCCATCCACTATTGCTTATTAAAGCGTTATTTCGACGGAATACTAACCCTAACTCGTTAGTGAACTGCCTTTGTTTTTGAGTACAAAAATTATTCGTTGCCTTCGTAGATTATATAAATAAAGGTTCAAGCTATGGGAACCTTCCGACTTAAGTTTTTTTTACATCGCTGAAGATGATCATTCTAACGCCCACAGTCAGAATATTCTTATTTGCTTCTTTTGGACGCGTTCTGTGCCTGATCTTAAAGTGCATCGGAGATGCATTCATTGTATATCTTGTTCAGACAAATCTCTTATTCTGCATTTATCCTTTCGACCGGTTTCGTTACATGGTATAGCCGCGGATGCACACAAAAGCTGTTGTCAGCCTTCCTAGGTTTGTCTAATTGCCTAGTGATCTTTCTTCTTTTCACTTTCCGAAACATTACAAACTGCTATCCTATTCTTCTCTTGCTTAGAGAGCTGTATTCCGCGTTGTGTGGTTACATTCACTATACTGTAATCCTGGGTACACAATTTGGATGTTATTCCCTTAGTACTACATTTACTAGACACTTCCATTTCACAGCGCAAATTACCACTTTCAACATGACTGTCAGTCTTCATATTATTTAGTAAGCCGCAAGACGGAATATTGAGATCGTTAAGTTTTGCTGGACACTGACTGCCGGTTGGACTTACTGGCCTTATGCTTGTTTTGAATCGTATTTCATCACCGTTGGATTGATTATGTTGAAATAATACAATCACTTGTATCGTATGTTGAATCGTGTTTCAACACATTTCTTTAGCAAGAGACTTTTTAGGTCAAGAACTGAAGCATTGTGGAAATTCGATTAACCTTGTTACGTTTGTCCCCATTTCAGTTTAGTCTGATTATTTTTTAATTGCACGTTAGTTTGTTTTGTGAACAACTGTGTAAGTGTTTATCTTCGATTAAAACCACTATGTCCACCTTATCTGTATGTTTTAGACGATCTTTGTTGTCAGTCGTGGTCGATACATGTCCGATGATGTATCAAATATTTTACAATGTGACATTGCTCATATTGATTCTTTTTACGCGGAATGCAGTCGAATGAACTCAATGCACATTCCTTAGGCAAGCACGTAATTCCAAATTATACATTAACTTCAGATTCATTAAATCGGTACCTCCTCGCATCATGTTCATTTATTGTGCCTGTGCCGCTTTGCATAACTGTTAGCGTGTTTGGTACATTATATATGCACAGTATTTACAATATCTGTGTTATACTGGTGGCTGTGGTGACTTGTTACGTGGTCTACATAATTTATTGTTGGTTGGAAAACGAGTAACACCTTTCCATACAGAACAGCTTTGTTCTACTTGAGTCAGATTATGTTTTGTTCAGAGTCGAGAGAGAGTTATTTTGTCAAGGCTCTATGTTCGAGCGTCAGTGATTCGGGTCCTCTGCCACCCTCTGCTGTTCAATACTTCTTAATGAGCTAATGTGTGCATACGTTTGAGTCACGATTCTTCCGTTTCTGACAAACAGCTTCAAGTGTGGCGTTCAACAATGAGGTTTGAGTGATCATATCTGTTTCTAGAAGACTGTGCCTTGAATGCAGTTACTTAGTACTCCGTTTGTGCTAGCAACATTTCTAACCTGCTGGTTTGGTCTGTTATCGGTAGCATTGTTCAGGTAACAGCTGTCGAAGGTGCTTTTTTTTTTTACAAATTTGCTGTTCATATTTTCCTTTTGTTGACTACTGATCAGTTAGCGTTGGTTTTGAGCCCCCGTGATCTCACACTATGTTTGAGCATTCTACCTATGACGCGGTGCGTAACACATTAGCAAGTTCTCTAGTCAAAAGCCACAAGTTGTTGCTCTCCTCATTTTCTTGAACGCTTGTGCTTTTCTTTCCGACGAACCCGATGTTATTTGCATGACAATGGTTGTTGGTCGTTGTTATTGTGTTTCATCTATATTAACTCGGCTTCATAGGAATGGTTATCCTCTACATCTAACGTCTCGTAATCAGTCATGAACGCAGATACAGATACACACATGTGGATCTTTGTCCAGTTTCGGGTTTTAACTCTCATTGCATACCGATGAAATTACGCAAACATTTTGATGCGCTATCGCCATAGTGCGCACACGTTCAATGCACAAATTCCTTACCTTATTCTTATCTGATGCTCCTGGTTTTGTCTTCATTCCACTAGCTCCTGCCGAAACTGTTGTCGTGGAATGACGCCAATAACGAGTGTTCGTTGAACGCCAAGCAATTTCGTGGTTATTTTGGCTCCTTGGCTCGTATTGATAGCTCATTCGTTCAGGGTAAGTGCGCATTATCCAGCGCTTCCACCAATCTACTGGTCGGCGAGAACTCCTGATGGCTCGGTGGTGACCTCTTCACTTTCTACCCGCACAGCCTGATAAGAATGATTAATGAGAGTGTTTCTACAGCATGTATATCACAGGGTCTTCAAACTGTCAGTTACTTTCACTTGACAGTAATGCAAATCTGTCTTGATGATATCATGTTTGGATTAATACGTAGGCTTGCTATTCAGACCATCTGTATAGTGATGGGTCAGTGTTCACAGCTGTTCTTCTTCCAGACCACTCGTCCAAGTACAGAGCTATTCGCAATGGTATATCGTAGTCCATCCCTCTTCTGAGATATTCTGGTTCACAACTTGGCCATGTGAACGGCAAATCGCCGGGCCACGTGTTTGAGCCCCAGTTTTCAGCACTGCATTTAGCTTGGTAGTATCTGACCTCGTATGTCAAACGGCACCTCGCGACTTGCGGTGCGTGAACTAGAAGCCTAAGTTAACTTGACTTAGGGATTAATCGGTCACACCCGTTGCTGTTGTATTGTGTCAAATTATTCAACCAGATTGTTGGATGACTTGCTCAGTAGACTGTCGCTCGTGGGCATACGTGCTCACTTCGCACATACCTGTGAGTTTTTTTAATTCTTGTTTTGACGGTCTTGACGTTTGGTTGGAATTCGGCCAGCTTAAGATAGATTACGATGTTGTACCGTCGAATTCTTTATCGCTCGGTAACTGTACTAGAACCAAATTAAACTGTATACCGACGTTCTGTGTGGTATTGTTGTATGACCGACCTAATATCTTATATGTTAACAGGTATGGTCCATATCATAGTCTACTACCCACTGTCTTATATGGTAATATGTAGCATGCTATTCTTCCCGATTATTTTACTGAACGAGCAACGCATCACATTGGAATGTAGTCGGTTCAATCGATCTGTCTTTAGTAATGTGAACACTGCAGTTCTTGAGTATGGATTCCACTGTCACTGGTTTTAATTGTATCGGTTCTGTCCGTGTCTTTGTGGGCTGTCGGTATATGATCCTTGCAGCCAGAAACTGTTTAATTTTGTGCATATAATTGGTAACAAGTTTGAACTGGCAATTTGCACGTTGCTAGTTAGCTCCTTTCAACTGGACCACCAGTTGTCCTGCTTGAGACGACCTGCACACTTAGCGTAGATTGCCATTGATTCTTCCTATTTGGCGCACTGTATAACGCATGCAGAAAATAGGAATATTAACATGTTTCTGACGTATCATACTCAGATTGAAGCTGTACATTATGCCAAAAAAGTATGCTCACTTTTTCTCCCCGTTTCGTTTGTCATACGGACAGGAGGTGTCCCGGAATCAGTTAGCAATAGTGATGGGTCCCGTGAACTGTTTGATGTGACCTTCAAACCCTACCATTATGATTATTGTCTCGACCTGATAGAAGTAAGGATTTGAAACATTCACCGTGCTTGCGAGAAACATGTTTCAAAGCGTGACTTACACCATGCATAAAAGTCAGTTTTGTGAGTAAGCCAGTTAATGCAATACAGTTTGTTTGCCCGGATTCAAACGGCCATCCGCTTGTCAAAAATGCAGTATCCCTGACTGCAAGCGACCTCGTCACTGTTTTGTTGTAATAGGGCGCCAGTTGCCCGCTTATTTGTTTGGCACGGATCTATATTAATCATTGGTGTATCTGATCATTTATCTGTTCATAGGCACAGCGTCACATACGTAAATTTTTCCGATTGCCACGCATGACACCTTCTTGCTGTACTATCACTTTCATTTTTACAGCTATATTTAGCTGACTCCAATGTAGAAATTAGAGTTTGGAGTGGATTTTACGCTCTGCCGTCTTCTTATTTTGCAGTGACTACTGCTCACTGCCACTTCATTCAATTCCAGCTTAGGTCCTTTGTTAGTAAAATTCACAACTGTAGTTGTCTCGGCAACGTGAAGGTATCTAAAATTTTTCTGTATTCCTTTTTCTCACCTAAAAAATACATTTCGTTACAAAACTGTGGGACCATTTGATACCTTGCAGATGGTTTCACTGCCGTAAATCTTGGTTAACTAACACTTAGTAGATCGTTTGATACATGTAATGGGTCAACTGAAAACCGTCGCAGATTGGTAAACAAAAGCGTTCATTTGTGACGATGCCCACGTGTCACACTGGTTTGGAAAACTTCCTTACCATAGGTGCTTATCACAGAAACAGCTATTGTGATTAGCACCGTATTCACTTATGTTGAATCTTATCGAGAATGTCTCAGATATACTGAGGGTGACAATAAGGTAATAGTTGCGGATCCACTATGACGCATTGATAAGTGAAGCTCCTGGTCAATTTTTGTGCCAGCAGGAAAGACGAATGCGTATTCCGTTATTAGGTTCGGCGACGCTCATCCAATGTGACTGCCATACAGGGATCGATGGTTAAATCTTTTAATCATTCGAGTTTCTGATAAGACTGGGAGATAGTGCCGTCGTGTCGTTCATAATTTTGCAAATCTGCTTCAGGTTATTTATACTTTCACTCTTCGGTGGGGTGTTGATAAAACCAGTTAAAAAAAATTCGCATCTCCCACTCA
>LUCH01002631.1:2342-24914 GCA_013368495.1 Paragonimus heterotremus
AGTGATAACGGACAGCATGTTCTTGCATGCTCACTGTACTGAACAGACTCCTCCCTTGGACGAATGGGAGGCTGTTATTTTAAGCCAGAATCTGCCAATACCAATTGTCGTGGGGGAATTTACCTCATCAGAGATATGTGACGGACTCTGGTTTAAACTCCAGCCTCGCAGTCATGACACGCTCCTTGTCGGTGTCATTTATCGATCGCCGTCGTGCGGCGCATCCGGCAACGAGGCCATTTTTGCCGCACTGGCTATCCCTCGTCTAAACAGCGTTTCTTCCATCTTCCCATTACGGGTGACTCCAACGCACTCAAACTCAACTGTGTAGCCGCTTCACATGAGGAATCGGACTACGAATTTTCGAAACCCCTAGCAATGTTGCTCTATGGAAAGGGCTGGACACAGCATGTCGAGCTACCTACGCGGCACTGTTCAAGAAAGACACCCTGATTGCTTGATCTTGTTATTGCAAATAAAGCTGATCTGGTAGAGAGAGTGGTCATCAGCCAACCGCTGGGACATAGTGACCACATGCTGCTTGCTTTCGACTTTATCTGTTACTGGTTCCAAACTACCGAAACAAAGACTTCATTCAAAAATTTCAGGAAAGCCAACTTTGGTGCACTGGAAATATTCTTGAGTACACTCAAACTCGTGTCTAATCCAGTGAACACCAATTATTTTTCTTTTAAAGATGTCATTCACTAAGCTGAAGAGGCATTTGTTCCTCGTAAACTGTGGAAGTCCTTATCTCGCTCACCGCCTTCGCTGAACATACGTCGTCTTCTTGACTTACGTTCTCATCTAATCTCTCAGCAGAAACCAACGGGCAAGCCGGAGGATCTAGAAGCCTTTCGCCCTGTACGAAACAGATGCAGGCGAGAAATCCGTCAACATACCAGGCAGGCACAGACAAGGACCTTACTGGTAGTTCGGGAGAACAAACATTTTCTCTTCAAGTACATGAGTAGCCAGGGAAAAACTAAGCCCACAGCGCTCCCTCTGCGGCTTTCCGACGGGGAAACCTCCCCTAACCCTCAGGAGGTTGCTGAGATTTTCAGAGATTACTATTCAGCAGCCTACAATATGGTTCCGACAAGCTGGCATCCGACTCTTCCGAGGAGACTTGTCCAGTGCCTACTCCTGACAGCTGAATTCTCTGTGCTTGACGTTCAGGATCTCTTGCTTAAGATTAACTCTTATAGTGCAATGGGACCGGATGGGGTCCATCCTCGGATCCTGAAAGGAGCGGCTGTTGTTTTGGCGGTGCCCCTCCATAGACTGTTTAAATAGATACTTCGGACCAGCACTCTTCCGGAGGCGTGGAAAGAAGCCATTGTCACACCTATATTTTAGGCAGGAGATCATCATTCCCCTGCGAGTTATCGGCCGACCAGTCCCACGAGCATCCCATGCAATGTAATGGAGCGCTTGTTAAAACGCGCCATCCTTAAACACTTCTCGAATAATCTTTTCTTCTCCGCATGATTTTTTTCCGGATTGGTCATGCATAACCAATATGCTTATCTTCATGGATAGCCTGACAGACGCCAAAGACAATGGCCATATCTCGGATGCCATCTTTTTCGACTTCGCTTAGGCATATGACCGTGTTCCACACGGTCTTCTTGTACATAAGCTAGAAACCTATGGGATCCAAGGAGGGGTTCTTCACTGGATTACATCCTTTCTTGATAACAGAAGTTTTGGGGTAAGGACTGGATCGGACCTTTCTTCTCGTTCTCCGATCTCCACTGGAGTTCATCGAGGATCCATGCTCGGTCCGTTGTTTATTCTGATATACATCAATGACCCTCCCGACCTTATTTCTAGCAATAACCTCATTTAGACTGATGATTTGAAAATCTGGAACGCCTCTGATTCCAGCGCTTTGCAGATTGATTTTGACCGTATTAAGGGCTGATCGGATAACTGGAGTCTCCCTCTAAACGGTAGTACGTGTGTACTTACGTCGTTTGGAGGAGACTCGGGGAACCTATTCGTGATACATGGTGCACAAAGTGTAACGGATATCACGAGAGTTGACCTTAGAAAGGACCTAGGGATTTGGCTGTCGACTAGTTTGTCCTTTCCCCCATCGCCAACAGATGGCCGCCATAAAGGGATTTGGAACTCTCGGGATGATAAAAAGAGCCTTTCTTCGAATAGACAGGCATACTTTTCAGTCGCTTTACGGAGTCTATATAAGACCATTGCTTGAGTATGCAGATCAGGTCGTATACACCAGCTTCAAGAAGGGCATACTCGCCATCGAACGTCTCTAGCGAGTAGTCACCAAAATGGTAATTGGCTTACAGCATTTCTCTTACGAGTCTCATCCTGAAATTCTTAATCTTTAACCACCTAAATCCCAAAGGCTCCACGGCGACTCAATCCTCACGCGCCTTTTCTTCACCACAGCACTCGTGCACCAGTTCTTTACCACAGCAGTCGATAACAGCCGAAGGGGCCACGACAAGAAGCTCTATAAATTTCCACCCCGGACCTCCCTTAGGCAACAGTTCTTCTGTTATAAGGTCATTAACGACCTCCCATTGGATGTTGTTACCTGTTCTTCTAGAGACCGCTTCAAGGCGTTACTAGATAATCAATTAGTTAAAAGGTTGTTGGATTAGTATTTTACTATGGTTTGCTAGATTAGCGTTTTACTCTGTTCTCGGTTTTCCCTGTAACCCCTAAGAGCGGTACTACACCCTTTTTTCAATGACTGCCTTTTAGGTCAGAAGAACACCGCGGACATAGAAACGGACAAACTGGTTGGATCCGGGTGACTTGAGCCTTCAGCTTCGAACCCGTGAACAAATCGATGAAGATCGCTGAAATAGATGACTGCGGGCTTAGTGAAAAAGTTAAACCTAACTGCCAGTCGTGATATTGTTTTCTTGATCGTGAACCTATGTCCTCTTAAATCTCTATCCTGACATATCACAAACAAACATTCCAGCGGACTTGCGCCGGTGTGGTAGGTGATTTTGTACACCCCAATTAGGTCTCCTCTTACACGCCGGCGTTCGAGCGAGAATAAGTTCAACGAGCTTATTCGGTCCTGGTAACTTAGACCCTTCATACCCCAGACCATACGTGGGCGAGCTTTTGTACTTTTTTGAGGACAGCTATGTCTCTTTTTAGATGCGGTGACCATGCCTGGACACAATATTCCAGGTGGTGTCGAACTATGACCGGGTATAGTGGAACGAATACTGCTGAATGTGTGTTAGCGATCGCAGATTTTAGTCGGTATAACGCTCTCCGTGCTTTTGTCGTGGCTGCAGCACACTGGGCAGTTGGAGCAAAAGTGCTAGTGACCTGGATACGTAAGTCTCTCTTTTGCTGTTTTGTTGTAAGCTCGACTGTCCGTCCATGTGCATCCCTTATATACTTAGGGGTCGACTGAGTAGCATTAGCAACGATATGGCTTTTGAGAACATTCAGTGGTAAATTCCACCTCAATATCTATCCCCAGATCTTCAGAATATCCTCTTGGAGAACGCCCGAGTCCAATGCGTTTGCCACCAGCTTCATTTCGTCTGCATACGGGTAACATGGATTGACCAGGTTATCAGTCAAGTCATTTACGTATACCATGAAGAGCAGAGGATCGGGGATTGACCCTTGAGGTACTCTGCTTAACGGGAAACCTTCGTCTGACAGTACTGCTCTTGCTGTCACTCTGCACAGTCTTCCAACTGAAAACGTCTGTATCCACCTGCAGATTCTAGGGGAAATTCCAGCTTCTGGTAGCTTCCAACCCAAAAGCCTGCGGTTGACAGTCGAAGGCTTTCTGGAAATCTAGGCAGCACACTCGACCACCTTCTCTTTATCCAGGTTCTCCGTAACAGTGTCTAAGAACATCAGCAGATTGGTGAGACAAGATCTACTTCTAAGAAGGTAATGTTGAGATGCTTTGAAGAATTTCTGCTAGCAGGGAAATAGACAGATCCCCCCAAGTGATATGCGTCCACACATTTTGCTGACGACACTATTTAGCCTTACTGATCTGTAATTTCCGACCTCTGAACGACTGCCACCTATGAAGATGGGAATTACAGTGGTTTGTTTCTAGTCACTCACAACTAGCCGTGTTTCTGATGGGAGGCTGAACAGCTTGGTAAAAGGCGATGCCTGCAATTTGGCCAGAGGTTTCAAGGTAGCCGGGTTGATGTGCACTGGTCCTGCGGACTTCGTACTGTTTAGTTGGAATATCGTTCGCTCAACTTCGTGGGGCGCAATATCATGATCCACCATGACGACACCCACAGTTTTAGTGTGAAGCTCGGGTGCTTTATTGTCTGAGCGATATACACATTGAAACTGTGCCATGAATGTGTCCGTAATGCCCTTGTCAGTCGTTATCATCTCTCCATTATGGAAAAGTGAGGTCCCTATTTCCTTTCTTACGGAGAATCTGGATCAAGCATAACCGTAAAACCTCTTAGGGTTCTTCTTGATGGCTCGTGCTAGGTTAAGCTCATAGATGAAACGAGCATTGCTTGCTACATTAACTGCTTCGTTTCGGGCTTTTTTGTAAATCATGAAGGTTTTAAACCCCTTTTGCCGAATATATGCCTTTCAGGTCATATACTTGCGTTGAAAAGCCCTCTTGACCTTGGGGCGAACCGATGGCTTCCGATCCCTTTCCCCGACTTGTTTCTGAGGGAAGCTGCTATCTGTAAGGGTCCGGAGGTTGCCAACGTAGTTTACTCACAAACTATCGACGTCCTCTCCAGAAACTGTTGAGTTCCAGGTCATTTTATCAGCTTCTAATATCAGCTTATTGTGGTCGAGTTGGTGAAAAAGCTGCACCTTGTGTGCCTGCTTTACCAATAGGGAACATTGGAAGGGGAAATAAATCCTCATATGGTCGCTCTTACTAAATGGCGCCGCAGTCAAAACGTTAGCGATGTCAATGCTATGACGAGTTATGATTAAGTCTAGAGTTGAGGCTATCTGACTAGGTCGGCTTTCAGTTGTGTAGCAACTTATTAGAATAGCTCATTTTTTGCTGATATTTTGTTGTGCAGTTTGATTCTGCCTGATGAGGCATGTTTGCGTAGCCCATATATGTGCCGTTTCCGTTAGCTCCAAATTTCTTCAGTTTTTCGTTCCGCGCGTTACACGTAGATCGTTTGATGGTCCTAGGTTTTCCTGTTCCACGGTCGTAGCAATTTGTCGCGCACTGTGCCGTCTGTTGTCTTTTAAAGTTAGAGTTCAAGTTCAAGTTGCACAGGACGAAATGGCTCCGGCCAATCGAGCGTCTAGAATATTTGCACCGGGATGCCGGCGAACATCACCAAGAGGTGTGACTGTCCCACTTGAAGTGGGAACAACGGGTAGTTCAGATTCCGTTTCTAGAGTTCGAGCACGTTTCAATTATCGATTAATCTATATGGGCAAGAAGAATGAGGAAGGGAAGAATGAAATAAAAATAATCGCAGCCCCCAGTGGCTGTTTAACTACATGATAATTGGCGTAAGCTTTCTTCACACTACAAGGGAGCTCAGCCGTGATAGACAAGACCGACAGGTAGTGATATACTCCATGGAGGAGACATCAGCGAACCCTACCTCCATCCCATCCTGAACAGGACTACCAGAATAGCACAGATCCGCAGGTATGCTGTCACAGACATATTGGCCTTCATCTTCCCCTAACTATGTAGGCATCCTACCAACTGGGGAGGCCTTTTCTAAACAGCAAGTTACTCTATGTATCAAGTAACTATCAACCTGTCACCCCATGACGAAAATGTGCAAAAATGTCTTAAAAAACGAACTGGTCACCTACAACTCACACTGTTATACACGGACATCCATAGGCCTGATTCTATCTCTGGCACAAACCGAGATCACCAATCATAGCCCATTTTACTCTGCAGCCCTTTTTGGTTTTCACGAAAGCACCCAGTTGGGTTTTTATTTTTTGATGCCATGTGTAGCGCTCTGCGACTGGGTCACGTTGGTTCGACCTCTCCGTCACAATAGTAGACGGCCAGGGACTCAGGAGTGAGGTGGAGTGTAGCTCATGAGAATAGAACTGCTCCAAATACAAAACCTTGAATAGACAACGGTGTGGAACTGAATGCCCGTTGCTCTAGTTGCCACCCGTGGTATTACCACTCCTGGTATGCAGACGACGATGTACAAACGCTTCAGTAGTTTGGTCTCTGATCGGAGATTCCTAGTATGTGCCCAGGAGATATCCCTACCATGTGAAAACACCGCGGTATGTGAGACCGGAAAAGGAGGAATTGCGCTTGGACCTAAAAGGTTCACAGGTTGGTAGGTTACCATTCTGAGAATGCATTAATACCATCGCCCAGAAAACACTGGGGTGATGCCATCCGACCAGCCTCCATTCTCAACCTGAAAATCTGTGCTGCCCACACCACATATTACAGGGGAAGGCTTGACAATATATATCTGTGTTACATTACCTACGGCATGCGGGCATGCCTACGCGGTCACTGTGTCACAGATGTAACCTGAAACACTAGCTGCAAGAAAAAACGAGCCCTTACGCGGCCGCATTCCTGTGTTCTGCCACTATCCGCCAAGTCTTGTCCGCTTTGCCAAAGAGGGTTTGGAAAGATCTCCTGCCACACTTTATCCAGCCGCGTTTTTAATGAGATCACATTATCGCTGTGTACTGCTTCATCTGGAAGCTTGTTTCACGCATTCATTCTCCGGTTGCTGAAGAAGTTTGCTCGTACAACCAAACGAGCCCTGCTTTTCTTCAGTCGGAGACTGTGACGTCTGGTGATGGCTCCTTGACCCATTTGTGCACACAAGTCTGTGGACTTTACGCCACTCATGCCTTTCAGTATTCTGAAGGTCTAGATAAGATCACCTCTCACTCTCCTCCTTTTCATCAAGTACAATCAGAGTTCCTCCAATCGGCATGGTTAGGTTTACCCTTAAATCCTATAATCATTCGGGTTGCTGCACTCTCTCAGTACGCTGCTTATCTTTACGTAAGTAGGGAGCCGACGCCTGCACGCAGTACTCCAGTTGAGGCCAAACAAAGGCTTTGTATAGCGCCAGGAATACTCCCGGTTGCTTGTCAGACAAAACTCGTCTAGGTTTAAACAGCTCAATCCGGGCAATGTGTGCAGCCGCTGCATATTGGACTGAGGGTTTGGGATAGTTTTGATCAATATTATCGGACCTCTTCTACGCATTCTCTAGTGAAAGCAACCTTGGAACCGGGTACTTCCACGGGTTCAGATTTTCCAGTTACCATTTGACATTTGGCGGCATTCAATGGAAGGTCCCATTTAAGAGACCACTCTGCTACTACCTTCAAATTCTGTGTCAGTGAGGCACGATTCGAGGACCCTGCTATCTCAACGTCATCTGCGAATCCGAATCACGGATTGCTAAGCCTACTCACTAGATCGATTGTGAGCAGCAGGGACAGGACAGGACCCAAAATGGATCTTTGAGGAACAGCACTATGGGCTGTGCCCCAGCAAATCCACTTCCAGCCTTTGTTTTAAAAACCCATTTGTGCAAGAAATCCTCTATGCAGTCAATCACTCGGTTGGAGAAACCGAACCACCTCGTTTTGTGGATGAGATAACGGTGATTTGCTGAATCGAAGGCTGCTGAAATCCAAGTAGCAAACTTCGACTTTCTGGCCTTCGTCCAATGGTCTTGTGACCTCGTCCATGAAGTACAGAAGGCTAGATAGACATGATTTCCCCTCCTGAAAACCTTGTCGTGTAATGCTGAGAAGACTGTTTTCAATAAGATACGTCGAAAATTTGTCAATAATTTTCCAACTGTACAAGTCAGATTCACTGGTCTGTAATTATTTTGTTTGTCTCGCGAGCCTCCCCTATGAATAGCGACCACCGTGACTACAAGCCACTCATCTGGGATTTTTCTCTCCCTCAGGGAAGTCGTAAACGGCTTCCACAATAAATCCATAAGAACCCCCGCTGATGGCTTAACAATGACCCGATGGATGCCACCAGCTCCCGCGGAGTTTGAGGGCTTGTGAGAGCCTAGGACCTTCCCAACTTCTTCCTCAGTGAGAACTACATTGTTCATTGTACCGTGAGGTCTGGACTCTATCGATGTTGGCGGAATCTTGTCCTCGTCCGTGGAAAAATTCACGAAGGAGATTGGCTTCCTCTGTTCCACCGACGGCTGGTTCACCCTCCTTTGCCAACAGGGCTCCCACTTCTTGTTTGCAGGCTCCCTTGGATTAGACAACCAAGCAAAAATGCTTCCCAGCCGCTTTTGCCTTGCGCGCAATGCCTACTTCAAAGCGGTATTTTGCCAGTGGCCGGACCCTGCAAGCTGCATTTTTACAAGTTTCATACTTTACGATGGCTTTCGTTTTTTATATCCCCTCCAGCATCGGTTTCTTTTGAAAAGCGCTCTACGCACCATTTGTCTCCAACAGGTCGGACGATTTCGAGCTCTTCTTGGCACTAAGGGCGTAAATTGGTCCATTGGCGTTATAAGCCCTTCTTTGGTAACTTTCCACATATCTTATAGAGAAATGTTATCCACTGGGTGACTCGTCGGATCTAGAAATATTTTCAACATCGAGGAACAATAAATTGTACACTCAGCAAGCGTTCAGCGTGTAGCGCGCGGAATGGAAAAGTGAAGAAGCTCGACGACAGAGGAGAAACAGCATATGATTAGGCCAACCAAACATGCTGCATCAGGAAGTGTCAAACCGTAAAACGAAATACTAACAAACGTTAAGCTATTCTAATAAGTCGCTACACTGATTTCCCGCAAGGCAGAAAAGGTAGTACATATGAGATAGCGGCGCCTCAGGTCTTTTCTACTTAGATCCGTGTTTCTTGGGGGTTTTGATCTTCTGACCACTTCAGCTTTTGTGCGAATGCTTTGTGGTCACTCGTTTTCAGCCGCGTGAACATCGTAAGCGATTTCAGTGATCATTAGAATGCAAAACTTTCAAGTCGTCAACACAAAGGAGAACTCCGCAGGTTCAGCTGGTAAGCCGGACTTTCTGACTTCGATTACTCGTTATCTTCGTAAATTAACTGGGTGCACCGTGGAAACATAGGAGGACAGCGTACCTCGGAATCAGAGGTCCCAACGATATTCCTGTGAAAGGTGACAACAGGAACAAGCATGAACCAGAAGCCTAACAACACGTGCTCACGACTTACAAAGTAAAAAAACAAAGCAGCGGCATGCTGCGTTACCCTTGAATTAAGGCCGAGAAGATCATTGTTGTAGGTCAGAAACAACGGTGGACCAAGTGCGGACCCTTAAGAAACTCCGGCGGAGATTGTAGGCGAATAAGGTAGGTCCGACCGGGTTTTCACCGTGGAAGTTCTGTTGCCAAGAAAGAATTTGATCCAGCAGTGAATCCCTCCTTGGATTACAGTAACTCTTAGTTTGTATACCAGAAGACCGTGTGGGACATGACCAAGGGATATAGAAAAGCCGAGGAGGAGAGCATCGGAGATGTAGCTATTGTGTTTGGTTTTTGTCAGACTATCTGTGTAAAGTAACATATTGGTTATGCATGACTGGTAGGTGAGAAAGCCTTGCTGAGAACAGGATGGAAAGTTGTCTGAGAAGATATGTTTAAGGGTGGCGTATTTTAAAATATGCATCATTATCTTGCTCAGAATGCTGATGAGGCTGATTGGACGGTAGTCAGCAGGAAAATAGCAATCACCTGCCTTAAAAATAGGTTTGAAGGTGGCCTCTTTTCGTGCCTACAGA
Organism: Paragonimus heterotremus; assembly: GCA_013368495.1. NCBI lineage: Eukaryota > Metazoa > Platyhelminthes > Trematoda > Plagiorchiida > Troglotrematidae > Paragonimus > Paragonimus heterotremus. The sequence continues at coordinate 12,086 of LUCH01002631.1, forward strand.
AAGGTGACGGTCCCAAGTGCTTGCCTGACCAGATAATGGAGTGGCTTTGCCAGGTCAAGGGCTACTTCTTCCAGGACCCCTGGAGGGGTCGTAGTTAGTCCCATTACATTATAAAGAGTGATCGTAAACAAGAGGTTCAGAAAGTCAAACACAGAGAAACCAGCTATTCGGAGGTTTCTCACCGGGAGAATCGGGCGTCGGTTTGGCGGAAGTATACTGTGGATTGCTGGTTAATACTCTCTGCACCCCTCGAGGATTGGAGGGTTCCTTCTCGGGAAGCTGTAGGGAAAACTTCGAGGGCTTAGTTCCTCACTGGCGGCGCTCGTACTTGAACAAAACACAAGTTCTCCGGATTCCAGTAGGATTTTCGACCGCGCCAGTTGGGTGTGCCGATAGATTTCTAGCTTGCGTTCGGTTTTCACGGAGCGAAAAGCGTCTAGGTCCTTTAACTTGCTTGTTAGCTCCCGGTTAGGGTGTAGACGAGAAACATACGTCAGTAAAGCGACATTTTTTCACAGAAGGAGGTGTACCAAAGGAGAACTTCCATAATTTTTGAGGAACGGATGTTTCAATGGGGATTTTTAAAGAGGTTATTTTAAGTTCATTAAATCAAACACGAGCTTGAGTGTACTTGGGAATGTCCTTGGTGCATTAACGTCTGTTCTCCGGAAGTTTCGAAATGGGGTCTGTTACGGCATTTTGCAACCAGTAGCAGACAAGATCAAAAACTAGTAATATATGGTCACCAGACCCAGAGGGTGATTTCATGGCCACTTGATCTACCAGGTTAGCTTCAATCGTGATAGCCAGTTGGTGTAAGGAATGTGTTTGTCCAGAACGGCGCCCTGCTGCGTCCTGGTTTTCCCATGGATCAACGCTGTCAATGATTTTGAAAATCTTCAGTCGAAGTCCCCATTGGAAGCAGTTATTCACTTGAGTTTGTACGCTTTGAAATAACTCATAATAAGTAGGTGAGAGAAACGCTGCGTAGCCCAGAGATAGTATGGGCTGGAAACGTGGTCTGATTGCCGGGCGAGCTCCACAAAGGCGAACGACGAACAACACCGACGGGCAGCATGTCACTACTGAGCCGGAGTTTGAACCAGAGTGCGTCGCACCTCTATAGGGAGGCAAATCTCCGTATGACGGTTGGCACCGGAAGCCTCTGACTCAGAATGACAACACGGCCGTCTATGCGTCTCTAGGAGGATTCCATCCCGTACATTAAGTACTGGTGCAATTCATTATCATTAAAATCTGCGGAAAGCCATGTCCATGTTGAGGCAAGAATTTGAGGGTTCTTTTCATGGCCGCCGAAATCTGTTTGGAGGCTCCAACAGTTAGTGTACCCCTAATTGAAAGGTACTTCCTCATTTGGCCGAGTGCATAAAAGACGTAAAGGCAAGAGGAAGAGCTTGACAAAAAGGTCATGACAGCGAGGAAGAGTGCGTAGACGGCGGCAGAGCTCCGTGGGCTTTCTTGAAGGGTAGCGGCGTTTTCACCACATCCTAAGTGTATGTGAATGTTCCCGTGGGGCGCTTCCCCTGATTCTGATTGGTGACGGGTCGGTAGCTTTCAGACGGCTTTCTTTTTTTGAATTACCGGAGGGCGATTGCCAGTTTTCCATCATTGAAATTTGGGTGACTTTATGTTAGACAAAGACTCGTTGCAAAATTATCACGGAACATCCAAGGAAAATGTGGCCGAGCTGAGCCCAGTATGAGTCTTTCGTGATGCAGGAGGTGGCCCCAGCAGACCGCTTGGATAACAAAGTTTAGGAATGAAATACTTTTCAACGGAACGTTTTTGAAACGGAATGATTGGAGGTGCACAGAAAGATTGATTATCTGTCCCATCTTCCTAAGCCAATCTATCCGACCCGTGTAGCTCCGCAGACGGTTGGACGTCCAAGGAGAAGTGGGTAGCTGCCACTGACGTGGATGCGGGCGCGTGGGTTGATTCCATCGGAGACGTTGGTCTTCTCTTGAGAGTAAGGGTGAAGAATTCGATTGCATGAAGTTTTGGGTCAACCTTGATGCCCGAACTTGTTCTGGCATGCTCGGAGCTTCTGCAATGGACGATTCAGCAAGATTCCTTCTGAATTGACGTGATTTTTCTTTGGTGCAGCCATTCTGTTTTGCACTTCCCTCGTGCTGACCTTCTCGGTTAACGTCACAAGAAGTGCAAGCGGCACCCCGATTGAATTGTAGGGACGTCTGCTGGCAGAAACCTGGTTCATAAAGTCTGGGTGGAAAGCGGCACTTAATGCCTCTCTGGCTTGCTCACTGGAAGAGTATACAGTCGTGAACCATCCCACAAAACAATCTTCCTCTCTAGGAATTCCATTTCCCTGAAGCTGAAAAGATGAAGTTGTTGCATGGGTGTATGTTGAATGTAGTACTCAGTGTTCTATTACGATAGCCGGGAATTAATGTAGTGTTGTACAGTAATGTGAACATATGTCCGCATCCACCTGTGATGAGGTTGTGAGAAGAGTTGTACTAACACTAGTTGGAACGATAGAAGCGGATGTTGACAATGAAAGGATGAAGTTATAATGAGCGAGTATAACATCAGCAGATGGTTAGTCCATTGTAACCGGACTTGATGGGTTCAAGTAAAAATCACGTGTACAAGAAGAACAAGATCGACAACGCACACGTACATACCGGGGGTTGACATGCGCACACACATATGCGCGTCGAAAGCTGGATTATCTAAGTATGCATTAAGCGTTCACACTAATGGCTGCTTCGTCTAGTCGACTAAGGTTATCATGAACGTTGCTGAAGAGAACACGGGAGAAATTAGAATAAACGTGTATTTGGACCGTTAAGGATAAGTTATAATGGCCTGCTTCGGTACTGCCCAAAAATGAGATAACACACTAGCATCCGTCAGCGAAGTCTTTAGCCGGCGAAAGAATATACCAACAAACATCGGAATGATAATCGTCCATGATGTGAAGATAGAAAGGTTGTAGCTGAAGTGATAGAAGTGGGAATCAATGTTTTCGTTGGAGAAATAACCAGCATCGAGGTTGGTCATTATCTATTAGATAGATGAGCATTGACTCACGTACGCATAGTGAGATACATTCAAGCATAGTCAGTAAGCAATAAACGAAACACTACGCACATAGTTAACGATAGAGTGGGACGTGTTACCCATGTTTACACCACACCGTAGGTAGAAGCAATCATGTGATAACGTAGGCCGTTTTTCACAGGAAATATTATGAGGAAAACGGGCTGAACATATAATTTAGATGTATAACTAACCAACACACGTGGCGGCATAGTTTTAATTAAGAATTACTGTGATATTTAGTGCACAATGCAAAGCAGACGCCATGTGATCGAAAATTACAAATTCAATTATATCTTCAGAACCACGTGAAATTGAGCGTCTCTGCTATACGGAAATACGTAACCCAGCACAGAATTTCCGATGAAACCATTTTCAGAACGTCAAATCGATTAGGAAAGCCGACACGATGCTTTTGTCGAAAGAAAATGACGGCACATTTTTCTCAACAAAAATGTGCATATGAACAATGTTTAGATACAGCTGATTTTTCTCATTGCAACACAACCACTGTCCTCGATAAAAATTTATACATTCATTCCGTAATATGCATTTTGGTATTTCATGAAAAATTTGAAAAAATCTATTTTCACCCCTAAATGGCCGTTTCCAGCTCGTTTCGGAATTAAAGCATTATACCAGCGAACCACACAATTGCCTGGGGCACTACTGGGCCTTTCCAAAGGAAGAGGTGCACAGAAATTAAATTACTGCGGAGTCATCAGTATTCAGGTGGATACAGAACAAGAATTCCAAGTCGAGACTAGTACGCCACATCTACTATGCCTATAGATATTTTAATAACCACGCTGTTGACATGCTCAACAGTGAATACTGCGGTAAAACTACACTGGAGCGGTTTCGTGATTGAAGGAAGTTCAACCAATTCTTGCTCGTGCACAAGCTGTTACAGATGGAGTTATGGTCAAACCAGCGCCAACCAACCATAGGTGACGACTAGCTGCTATTGAATGCGTATCTGTTTCAGACAACTGAGGTGTCAGATGCAAAGTCGTGGAACAGCACAGGAACAAACTGACTGATCAAGACAGGAGGACGTCTGTTCCGTGATAACAGTCGTAAGTGCTGTTCTATTACGGAAATCTACTGTTTCTTCGATAGACTGAGGTAACTTAGTGCTGCTCGGATCCCTGTTTTGATTTTTCCCGATCGGGCAGCACAGTACACGACAAATGTGTTTCTCATATACAGTATATATTGCCTGGTTAGCATATTCAAGTGGCAGTCTCACATAAAACGTTTAAAAAGCCTTCTGTCTGAAGGGGAGGAAGTGTGCTCAGTCTTCCTGAGGGTAGCTGTTCCCGGTCTGGTATCATCTCGAGAAGATATGCCGGCGATAGTTCGGACGATAATCGGAACCATAGATGTTTCTTGTAATCAATTTTTCGATGTCTGTTCTGGATCACGAAGGCACCGCTAGTGTCGCCACTGAACGAATGTGCACGAACATGTTATCGTTGAGAGAAGACGATTAGAATCGTCCAACCAGCCTTTAGTCATGTCAAGATTGGCTCGTACTGCTCTGGGTCACTACCAATCAAAATCTTCGGGTCACTGTGTATAAAAGAGCGACGCTGAAAATGTCGCTCTGGTGGTCGTTGATGTAGACGAGAAATAGTAGAGCGCATATTGACGGTAATCTATGTACATTCGCGTAAATCAAGGATGAATACGAAGGTCTTATCCTCATTTGGGTCTAAAACTTCTATTGTAAAGAGAAGGTATTAACCAGCAACGAACCCCCTCTTGGATACCGTAAGCATCTAGTTCGTGACTGAGTGTTCCGTGTGAGACATGACTGGATGCTTTGGCGAGTTTAGACATCATATCTGGGACGAGACCACTGTCTTTTGCCTCCGTCAGACGGCATAACCGTGGACACATTTGTTAGGTGTGGCCGGTTCCGAAGGAAGTCGTTCTGTGAACAGGAGAGAAGATTTTTTGAAAGGAAGTACTTGAGGATAACGCGCTTTAACTGAGGCCATTTTATTTTGCATGGAACGCAACTAAGGCTGATTTGGTGGTAGCTAAGGGTGAAATGTCAGTCACTCGCTTTGGAGACAACTGTGACTTGTTTGTGTGCACCAGGGAGAATACCAATCTGGGCGATTTGTTTCCATATTATGTGAAAAGATTCTGCCACACTAGCAGCTGCTTCGTGGATACGCTCAAAGTGAATCTTGTCGAGACCTACCACTAAGTATGACTTGAGGTTGAATAAAAGGTCGGCAATTATGAGTTACGCAGAAATTTGTTTGAAGGTCGTTCCAAAGGGAAAACTGTCATTTTAGCGCGAATCCTCGCCTTTCAAGTATTTATGAAAATGGCAAGGTGAAAAGTTCGGACAAAGTATTGGCAATTCATCAGCTGTAGTTAAACGGTGTTGAGGAAAAGTTTTATATCACCAGCCTTGTGCCTCTAGCACATATTCGACGTATTTCAAACTTTTCACTGTTTAACTACAACTGATGAATTGCCAATACTTTGTCCGAACTTTTCACCTTGCCATTTTCATAAATACTTGAAAGGCGAGGATTCGCGCTAAAATGACAGTTTTCCCTTTGGAACGATCCTCAGACCAACTCCTGCATAATCCATAATTGCGAAAATGTCTACAGCTATTAAACAACTGCGATTGCTAAAAGTCCCACAGCAGTATGGTGGAGTGTCATTTCTGTGATACAATGTTGTGGGTTGTCTGATGGTACTGTCTGAACAACGCGACCATAACTGGGTGGTCAGAATTCATCTACCATTCTGGGAATCGTACTGAAAGTGCTGGCGGCTTCTTTTTTCCCATTCGACGCTTGAGGTCGAACAAGTCTTTGCTCGCGCCAGCTCTTAGCATGATATCTTGCACGAGTTTGATGTGTTCTTGGAGTTTTAGCTTACAACAGTCCAAACAGTATGGGAAGCACTGGGGTCCTCCGGGTTTTTCACGTGCTTAAGCCTCAAAATGATGTAAAAACGGCCTATGAAACGAAGGTTACTGAATCGTTTCCGACAGAAACTATCTGTATTGGATGACCGTCAAAGTACCACGCGGTATTTAGGAAGGTGCGACAGTGCTTGACGTTGCACTTGCCAGCATTATAGTTCAGTCGGTTTATCTTAGACCATGTGTAGTGCACTCGTCCACAGGGAGGGGTGTAGTTCACCTAATACCGTTTATCGCGAACAAATAACACTGCTATTAGACTAAGAGAAGGGTGAGTAACGGTAGGAAACATCGCGTTGTGGTTCCATCAGTTGGTATGACTTTAGTTGGGGCCTCTTCTGGGAAGGATGGGAGAACCAGCGGCTGTACAACGCGAGGAGGAAAAGCGGTGATTGTCTGTTTGACGAATGTGCGGCACACATCCTCGCAGTTCCAGCCTCACTTTATACAATTAGGCGTAATTTCAGAATCATCTTGTGGAATGACAGAATCAGTACCATTGTTCACTGCACGCTAGAATTCGGTATCATCGGGGAACGAAAATAACAGGGATGTAAGTAAAGGGGGAATCACTGATAAATATCAAGGCAGAAAAACAGCAGAAAAATGAACAGGAAGCTAACCCTGCAGGTGGCGAATGCAACGGTTACGCGCATTTTGTACTGATGATTAGCACTATATGAATTTCGTCACTGAAGGAGGCTATCTTGTATTCCACCGGTGAAAAGCTGACTGATGAACGCAATATGGGCTATGAAATTGAATGCTTCAGCACAGTCTGCGTATAAGAATTTACTACCCTTTCTGTGATTAACTGTTCTGGTCCACCGATAATTATCTATCAACAGATTCGTGATACAGGTGGAACAGCCCTCGCGAAGGCCGTACTATACACTAGAGAAATCTCCAGAAGTGATGCGCCAATAAGGCGAGCCGTGAACGAGCACCTATAAAGTTTCCGAGATGCCCTATAACGGTACGACTGATCGGTGATCACTGGGAGGAAAACGCACACCACTCCTGAAAACCGATGCGGAGCTCGCGAGGTTTCATCTGCTGAGCGCTGCTCTCTGGGTACTGAACTAAATGGATCAGCAAGCCACTCAAGCGCTTCCACCACAGCTTTAGGAGGCCTACCGTTAGTGCCAGTAGAGCCCTCCTGAGGTTGACTGGCACCACTATGCTGGTGTCATTACCTTCAGTGTTGAAATGAATCTGAGAAACTGAGGACGACCGCGCATAAACGCTGTTACGTAACACGTGGAGAACATTAGTGGCATCGTTATTAGGGCTCCAAGGGCACGAACAGCCCAAGAGTTGGGAAACCCGGCGCACGCCTTGTAAGTTGACGATATAAACGGGAAAATTCATTCGGATAATCAAGGAAGATTTTAATAAAACATTGTTAGTGGAAAAAGCGGTCCACAGGAATAAAAGAGATACTCTGACTCTATCCCCAGTCCCTGATAACTGATAGCATTGTCAAAAATACAGCGTTTTCAGAACAAGCCTATGTTTTAAAATCACACACACTGACTTCTGCCCGAAACTCCCCAGTTATACACAGTTTAACACGTATCGGTTCAAATTACTTATAGTATACCGTCCCTCATTATGGCAATCGCTGTATCGTTCACCATAATAATAGGGTTTGCCACCGAACCTTACATCTGACCGTCTCTCCCTGTGAACACCTATTTCCCTTTGCTTAGGCTTAATCTAGCTTTTTGAAGCACCTTTAGACGCAGTGAATTATGGAACACTACATCTGCTTTATGTGAGGCAAAGCTTCTGCATATTTTCGTGAGAATGTAACACAACGGAACGTCTGAGTGTCAGAACAATTGTTGGAGTCCAACGAGCTGAACATTCACTAGGTGACACATTCTGGGTGCACAAATATGGCGAACCTCAATTATTGGTACGCTCATCAAATCCACCCGCTCAAATCAACCTTGTGGAGTCACCTACGTTTATCCTAATCATACCTGTTGTGCTTATAAGCTTATTCCACGTCCGCCAAAATACGTGATCCATATGATGTGTACTCCCAACTTATTCGATCATCCTACTCATAACTTCAACGTAGAATATAAAATTTTTTGATGACTATCTATACGAATCCTCAACATATAAACTAGTAGGTAATTCATGGAAGGTGTACCAGATTGTTAACCTTCGAGAATGATGTAGGAGAAGAACTCCCAACACACAGCATCAAACCTATAGATACAAAGGGAACTGCGAGGTGAACAAATTATGTTTATCCTTCTCCTTCCAGTAGAACAAGCAACAGCTAGAAACCACAGGATTGTTGTTACAAGTAAGTGTTGCTGACCTTCTTATCAATAACATTTCACGTTGTCGTACGCCTGCTTACATATGCTGTCGAATGAAATCCCACCATGATAGTATGTGTTCAACTGGGTGGTTGTAAACGCGGTTTCAAACTCACCAGCACCCTCGTGCCGTCTTTCTCATCACGTGGGCAGTCGCTCCGTGGACGCTGAATTGCTGCACGGGCTAAAATAGATTTCTTTTTCAAGGAATATGGAATAAATGGAAATCGTTCTATGGGACTCAGGACAAAATGCATATAAACTCAGATGAATCTTCCCCCTCCGAAAGACTGCTCAGTCTTGCGATTGTTTTGACTTCTCAATCCCCTGGAGCTGAGCACAATAAATACTCACTTGTCGCCCACAACTCCTATACCTGGGAAAGTTATCGTCGGTGTTCTTTTCCATCTCCGGGAATATCCGTCAAAATACCGCGCTCCCGATTTTCTAAAATCTAACGCAGTCAGTGTCCTGGCTACAATTCTTGACAGTTAGATATTGATCACTGTGCTAGGAGAGGGAAGCCTAAGTGGCGAGTTACCACTGGAACGTTCCGAAGGCTAAGGGGATGTATTACTGTCGGTACAGATTGGCTGGAGGTCAGCTGTCGGCCTCACAACTGTGCACTACATCACAGTGAGAAACTGAGGTTTCGCACGAAAACTACAGTGCTTATGCGTCGAAGGGTTTGCAGCCGACACCAGTTAAATCGGGAATTAACGTGTTTCACGGCAAGATCTTGGATATGCCGGTGACTCCAGCACATGTCAAATTATCCTTACTCTTGCACCCGACATTCACGCAGGAGGTCTTGAACCAGGCGGGCACCGGTGATATCACTACTGTTTTAAAAAGGGATTATCAGTAGCTGACGAGGGCGTCACACCAGTGCGATACCACCCACATTGCCACCAGCAGTTCTTCGACACTTCAACCCCTCACTTTCTGCCGGGTTATTCAGGGAATACTATTCAGCATTCTGTAATGTGATACCGGCCAACTCGCGTAATTTCCTACCTGGGCGAACAATTCCACAAACCTCTGCTTCTGCGCGGTTCTCCGTAATAGTCGGCCAAGTTCACTCACTATGAGTGTTGTATAAAAGGCAGCCCCATTTTTGAGTAGTATGCTGCTCACGAACGAGGTTGCGTACGTTCAGGAACTAGGAGGCAAGCCTCAACGTCAGAAGAAGACTAGACCAGAATCGACTATCGGAATAGTGTGTTCGCACTATGGTGGGCTTGCCACCAGGCCGAGTGACAAAGTACCGCTACCCGATGTGTGAATGAAAGTCAGTCGTACAACTGAGTGTACGTGTTCCTGGTCCTATGTTTTGACATAACATATACGGCAGTTCGTGTAACAAACAACTTTGTAAGCTAAACGCTTTTTGCGGTCACTACAACGGTCAGAACATATGGTGGGATAAGTTGAGAAACTATCAAACCGGGGAATATAACAGAACTAGCTGCTAGTTAACCAGCGTAACCAGATATCCCGGATAAAACTCGCGGCCTAGCCTATATTCAAGAATGATGATCGGAACTCTTTTCATGGTTATCGAGAATTCAGCTTTACCAGACTCTCGTGAATGATAGTGAAGAGCTTGTTAAAACGCGCCGTCTTTGAACAGGTATAAGGGCATAAATTACTCCTTCCATCCGCTATGCTTCCTCACTTGTCGGTCATGCGTTACAACTGAGCATATTTTCAAGAACACCTTGGCGGTGGCCTGAAACAGTAGTCAAGTGCCGTTCTGTTCGATTTCGCTAAACATTTCTATCTTATCCTGCAAGGACCCTCAGACAACAAAACAAAAGCTGACAACATCCAAAAAGAGATTCCTCACCAGATTGCCTTCTTAACTGATGTAGCACGTTTTAGGGCGAAAGAGTGCAAGACATTTGGCTTCATTCTCCCAGTTCTATGGGGTCTTCCAAGGGTCTGTTGTTGGTCAACTATTTCTGATAATTCAAATCAACAACTTTATGTATAATATTATCAAGAAGATGGTCATCCACGCCAGCCATTTGAAAAAAAACCGGAGTAAAAATCATTGCGGTACTCTACAAACAAAGAAAGATTTTCGGATAAATATGACTTATCGTTGACTGTTGACTGGATAGAGTATACCTTTTCCATATAGTGTAGCTTATATCCTCGAAATGAACAGCCCTCTGTGGAAAGTAATGGACGCGGTGCACCGTGCTCACTGGAGTAGAGTCAAAGACGGCAGGTTAAAAGGGCAAGCATCGCGCAAATAGTAACCGGCTTGGTTCAGTATATGCAAAAAGAAGGTCCGTGGCGAAGAGGACGAGTTGTTATCAAGGGACATGATATCCTTCCATCATAATCACCTCCTTCCTCAAGACAACAACTCCGCTCAATCAGGATGGACGAAAATTCCAAGGACGATCACAAAAAACCTTGCTATATTTTCACCTGGACCATCTCTTTCCCGTAATGCTCATTGGTAGCCAAATGACCACAACCACTTTTCTAGTTTTAATGTGCGGCCGAAACCAGCAGGCGCGCACGAGTTGAATTTGAATTGTGTTACGGAGTGCGCTGTTGTATTGTCACCGTTATGGTTTCCGTTTCTGTAGGTCGTATGCCTGGACTACTGGGCGTGTGATTTACACTTGTTTATGTCGTTTGCTTTTACAAGACTGTTGTTGAAACCCCTCGCTTCGGAAGAAAGCTGTCCCCTGGTGACTCCTTGTTTTCCCGAAGTGGGTCCGCAAATGAGATGAACAGTCAGAGTGTAAACAGCCAGCTTGCGTGTTACACCAGTGAGTGTCCTTCAGCCTTCTGATTCCAGGATGTTGTGGGAACTCTCCCACGAAGTCTCTATCTAGGATCGACCAGTTACCAAATAACAATAATTCAGAACACCACGAACAACGCAGTACTCCTTATATACTGCCACTACCGAGAGGCAAGAAATATGCAGGCAGCTAACGTCCTGCGTGTAGCGCGCGGAATGGAAAAGTGAAGCAATTCCATGCCAGCGGAAATAGGGATACAATTGGGCTAAACAACCATGCTTCATCAGGAGGCGTTAAATCGTACAACAAAATTGCAAAAAAATGAAGCGGTTCTAGGAGGTCACTACAACGTTACTAAGTAACCGCACATCAAACGACTACCCTGTATTTTTGTCCCAGTCACAAACCTTTCGAAATAGAACAAAGTGGCATTTCACACTCTTCTGTTGATATGATTCGGGGGCAGTTTGAAGGTACGGCTGCGTATCAAGACTTTCCGTCTTATCTGTTTTAGATAAGTGGATTTGATTTCTGTCGAGTGCATTACTGCTCTGTGGACGATTTAACATAGAGTTTTCGACGACGGACAAACTCACGATGTCACTTACGTTTCAGCAGATGCAAAACCTCATTTAGTAGCAGCAGAAACAATTCCAGCAAGCGTGACTGAAACTGATCGAAACAGTGGTGCAGGGAGTGAGTTTGGAACAACCAACGTCAGATCAAACACATCTTTCAAACCTGTAGTGAAATCTCTATTGGGCCTTCATTTGGATAGCACGAGCATGTTTTCGGGGCAGAACTGTCGGCCGCTAACAATACCTGGACAGTGAGGCAACTGCTTTCCAAAGTGCATACCCTCCAAATTAAACGGTACGTCATGTTCATTCCGCCGAATGGTTGCGGCGATTTCGGATATGAGAAAACCATCCGGACGCTGTCCCAAATCACTGGAGAACAATAATCCTTGCCAACATTACGCTACCTGGTGTAAATGAACTTACGGCCTATAAACGCTAAAGCTGAATATAATAGTGCTGTTGGCGGCGTTTGCTTTTCCACTGTGTAAGTTGTGTGCATATCTCACTGGGCCTGTAACTCAAACTTGTTTCTGTTGTCTCCTTTCATAAGACTAAAGTTGGAACCCTAACTTCAAAAGAACGCTGTCCTCCCGTGTTTCCACATTGCTCATGAGTGGTTTACGAACGTAACGGGTAGACGAATCCAGAACATCTGGCTTGCCTGTTACACAGGTGACACAACAACGACATGGCAGGTAGAAAGACAATGGATAACGACAACCCATGTAGCATACTGCCCACCGTGATATGCCGGTATCCCGTGGGTTTGGGCGGGCAGTGAGTCGAAAGTAAAAATCCAAACAATTCATTATGCCATATTATGTCATATGTAAAAGTCAGTTAAATCCAGTTCAAAAAATGGGTCATCATTTTCATCAAATTTGCTGCTGTTTGTTAAATCGCACTCGTAATTTCAGACATTTTCCACTGGCTGCGGTATAGTGATAATTGAGGTAGGTGAGGAGAAGGTCGAGTGTTTTTCTTCGTAGTTCACGGTATAAATGAGATTAAGTTGCTTCCTATATTCTGATACAAAATTTAGGGACAGTACTTTCAGATTATTCTATTAATTGTGCTGTACCTGAAGTATTTACG
>LUCH01002631.1:28526-77205 GCA_013368495.1 Paragonimus heterotremus
CACGCACTGGTCCTTTGTTGGCAAAATGTGCTGACGCAATCAATTTCGTTACCGTGGCAGTGAACCCAGATTACTCCAATGTCGATGTTCGTTCATTTCACTATTTTGTCACCATGCGTTTAACCTATATAACCGAATGTTTTATGTATTCGACTGATGAGAATAAACGAAGTGCTTGCATCTCGCAATGTATGTCCTCTTGCCGTCTTAATGAACTGGATAAAGGGAACTCAATGCTTCCACTTTCTCCACGTATTGTTAGTAAGATAACAGTTTGGCTATACAATCCGGGACGTGCCGCTCATTATTAAGATGTCCGCTAGTGTTGGGCCTAACAGACTAATCATCACAACACTGTCTATCTGTTCGTGACTAGTGGATATTTTGGATCCTATCCGCGAAATTGTATCCCCACATTGTTTGAAGGACTCTCGTGAATTGGCCGAAATCTTAGAAAACACTTTAGTGAACCCTCAGCTAATATATTCCATAGGTGTCGATCCAATTTGTACGAATGTCCCCCTTCATGAAAAAGTCGATTTTTGTGTGTGTTTATCTCTAATCAGATCTGTGAGTTAGGTGTTCCGCTTGAATACCTCAGTGGTGTTATTGCATTCTGCACAGAAAACATTCGTTTCGATTTCAAGGAACCCGCTTACAAACAGATAAACGATGTTGCTATGGTTATTTCGTTAGGTCCAGCATTAGCGGATATCTCCTTAGGAATGGTTGAGCGGCAAACCCCCGGTTGTGCAACAAAATCTTTATTGTACAAACGATGTGTTGACGACATTTTACTTTTTATTGACTTCGCTAATTTTGATTTGTTTTTCAGCTTCCTTGATACTATTCATCTCAACTTATATTTGTCTCACAAAGTTGAATCAAGCAACAGTTCACCTTTTTTGGATGTATTCCCAATTAGACATGCGGATGGTACGTCACAGCGCTCAGTTCACCGCAAAACAACATGGGATGATTAATATTTTCAGTCATCCGGCTTTGCATGTTTTGCATGCAAGCTTGGTTTGGTCAAGACACTGTTTCACACAGCCAGAAACCTGTACCCTTGACGAATTGCAGATTGAACGGGTAATGCTAAGACAAATCTTACTAGCGAATGGACATCCGATAAACTCATCGGAGCACATAGTACAATGGATAAGAGCAGTGAACCCATACTTACGGTTCAAAAGAAGGATGTTTTCCTGCTTTTACCATTCAAAGGTGATCATCGTGCCAACAACAGGAGGCAAAAACCAAAGTTTGCTCTGGCTCGAACGTATGAGAGTGCGTAGTTACGCTTAATTCAAGCAACCAGAGGACCAGTTCAACGTAGTCCCTAGAGCAGTTTGTCAAACTCTGCTGTCTCCCATGTTGTTTACCAGTTCACTTGCAGTTGTAGTGACGTTTACATAGGCAGAAAAGAACGACAGCTATCAAAGCGACTCGCCGAACACCCCCCGAAATATTTGTAACAGCTGATGACGCACCAGCCTCAACTTGGTGAACTGACTGTTAGAAATCCAAGGCCATCGACAATTAAACACCTTATGATAACAGGTCATCAGGTTGACCCAGTAAACTCATTCAATATACTGTTGCGCAATCGAAACCCAAAGTTACTGGCTTTTCGCGAAGAGACGCCCATCCGCACTTACCAGCCGGCGCCATGTGCATAAAAGTGGTTGATGCAACCTATCAGGTTGTCATGGTGGTGATTACATTATACTTGGTGTGCTTGTAGGCGTGTCTAGTTCCTCTTTATCGTTATCTGTATGATGTATACAACTGGCTCGTTCTACGTCTGCGACTGGTGAGAATAGACAAAGTGTTAACGTATCACAATGTCTTCTTTCTGATAGAGTGGTTAAAGAGAACCCAATTTTTCAAACCAAAACTTTGGCAACCAACTGACCTACTACTTATGTGGGAACTCTCCCGCAAAGTTTCACTCCAGATTCGGGGAGTTACCCAATGACGACAATTCAGAAAACAATAAACAGCGTAATATGCTATATATTGCCACGACCGATGAGTAAGAAAATGTACACTCAGTAAGCGTCCTGCATGTAGCGCGCGGGACAGAAAAGAAAAGAAGTTATGCGCTAGCGGAAACGGGGCATACAATTGAGCTTAGTGAACATGTCTCATCAGGAAGTGTCAAAATGTGTAACAAAATACCAACAAAGATTAAGCTATTCTTAGAGGTCACCACACTTAATTTTCAGCAGTCCGCGATTGTTATGCTCTATACTGACAGCCTGGATAATCTAGGTAACACCGCGAGCAGGAAAATGTTTCACTTGAAATACAACACACTAAGTTTACTGAGGTCAGTGTTTACGTGAGTTCTGGAAGTTCAACTAACAAGTACTGTGTACTGACAAGGCCTAAACTCCCAAGGGTGCCGCAGAAATAATTCACTCAGTGTGTCTTCGAGAACTCTCCCTGGTTCCTGTTTGAAAGGAATACACTGCAAATTTTTCATCTTACTGTAATAAAATATTCCGCCTGAAATGCAACACCTTTTCAGAACCACTTGCAAAAAGCATGATATTCCCAACCGCAGCAATCAAATCATGTTTATCCCACTTTATTTCTGTCACATGCTTCTTTCGTATATAAGCGTCACTAGGTTAGCAGAATCATTTCTTCATGACAGCGAATGACACTGACAGTGAAGGATATTCGGATTGGTGTGATGAACACAATCTGCGGGTAAAACATCAGTCCTGAAGAGGATAACTAACTCAGTAGGACAAGAACAACAATTGTGTATAGAATCAGAGAAGATGTGGACCACAAACCCGATGACAGCAGTTGAATACACGTTACGCATACACGCAAGAGGGACACGTGGATTTATTGTACCGGTTGTGGATAGATTGATCGTCCACATTGTCACACTGAGTCTCATTCATACTTCCTGAACAGTTTGTGATTTAGATGAGGAAGCAAAGCAAGTGCCTGTATTAACGGATGAGTCTAGCTAACGGGATCTGAAGGATATCTATTACTCAGATATGTCCACCATACAAAAGTCCTGTTTTGCATCCTACGGAGTGATTGCACAAGCGTTTCACTGTCCTTGCAGTCAACTTGTCGCTTTCTCACGCAATGCCCACATAAGTGTGCTCTGTCTCCAATTGGTCGAACCCTTGATGGTCACTACGGTAATCTACTTGATCTCGTGGCTAAGAGTAGTTCGACGTTGCATCGTAAGGCTTGATGCAGTCTTTACTTTTACAAACCATCCAACGGAACAATAACATGTTGCATGCGCTGTACTGTGTACATCCATATTGACATTGTACTGTGTGGCTGACGGAATAAAACCAAAAGTTAGAACCTAGTAACGCAAGAATATTGTCTTTCTAGTGAGCGGGTTACAGGATCACAGCGACTCAAGCAGCTGGCAATCTCCTGAACTACCCTTCATCCAGCACCTTATTTGTGTTGTAACTTCTGCGAGCAAGTTTCGTCCTATGCTATCCTGATTTAAATCGAACTGTAGTTGGCCGAACGCAACAAAACGGCTATGTGACATCAAATAAGCATCATAATGACCAAGCAATAGCTTTGTGCGTAATTTACGGAGGCTGGCCGTTAAACATAACAGAATGGCTGCACAAATGACTAAGTATTCTTCCGTTAAAACTGCGTGATTAGCTGAAAAGATTGTTCAAATAATCAATTTGGACAAGATCAAAACGGAAGATACCTGGTACCAAGTTAGTTGCTCACCTACTGATCTCTCTGAAGTAAACTTGGCAACAAACTTGCAACCAATGGAAAATCTAATCAAAAGCAGCTGCAGTTCTTAACATCTTTAAACCCATCAACAAAGCTAGGTGAGGTAGGTTTGCAACAAGCAGATCAGGGGTAGAGGTTACACGCGTTTGTCTTCTAGGAAAATTTCGGATGTGCTGGATGAGATGATCTATTACCATATTTTGCCCATAACGTTTTCAATCGGAGGCTTAGGAAGCAAAAATCTTTCGGACCCCGTAAACTTAGTAACTAACATAAAATTCTAGTGCAAACTAAAGGTCTCACTCCCACCGAAGTCTTCCGTATCATCAGTGATTTCTGTAACGCTCGAAGTTGCTGCTCTAAAATGAAGCTTTCTCACTCGGTTTGTTGCACTCATTTTCATAGTTATGCGCAACGGAGTTGTATCTGTTCGGTATTACAGTGACCTTTTAATGCAAGACGTCATCTTCCGGATCTGCACTGGCGGTATTCGTCTATGACCTATCATTTTATGTTTAGCATCGTGGTCTTGTCAAGGAATTGGGCTGTCACTTGCACATTTGTGTGCATGTCAATCATCAGGCTTTTCGCCTAGTAACGCATTTCCAGGTGATCAACTCTATGATGGGTTTTCCACACACTAACCGTAGTCTAATATCATTATCAATGAGGAGTGCACACAAAGAAACTACACCATTCAGGGGTTTGTTATGTTTCTTAGGTTGGTACTCGGTAGGCTAACGCCGTCATTTCTAGGTTCATCTCGAAACGCTTCCTCTAGGTAGCTTACGCTTCTTGATTTCCAGATTACAGCGTTTAGTTTGAATTCTGTTTCACTATATGCTTGCTCAGAATGGTTTAGCTTCAAAGCATGGTTCCTTATCTATCAATTTGTCTTCTAGGACTTCATGATTAGTCACCATCAATTGCGTCTACGTTTTCCATCTTATGGTACTTCCTGTTGTGGAAATCTATTTGTTGAAATCTAACGAGCGAAATGTTTTGTCCTGAGAAAAATGTGCTGCTGAGCTTGAGTACTCGCTGGAATTCAGATCGAACTAGTCAACAGCAGTAGTCCCAGGATTGAGAAGATATGGTTTAATCTTGAAGACTACTAATTCCCCTGCCGAACGGATTAATTTGACTGGCATTGTTTGCATGCGAAGTTACAACCGATCATTTTGCCAACAATTTTCGATACATCCGGAATCCATCATTCCATGTCGGGTGCCACTTAATTTGTCTGGGGAAATTCATCACAAGAAACCCCGTATCATCGCTTTTTACCTCAACGTACTTGTAATTAGTTTTGTTCTTCGTGTAACGTCCGCACATACCCATCTTAATTTGTCAGCTAAACAACATATCGAACCGTGTTCGATGATGGTTTTCCTTCTAAACACGCTTCGTCTTAGTGATCCATTTAATTTTCGTATCGCTGCTGTGTCGGAAATGACATTTATTCACTTGTGTTTTCCTCTACCGTTGAAGTGACGCTATCATGGACCATTCATTAAAACCATTAAACAGTAATCTTCATTTACATACATATCTCAGTAACCTAGTTTATTGCTCAACAACGTTTCAGTCGTTGTACGCATTAGAGTGAACGTGCCAACAAAATAAATTTATAAGGCACTCGTTCGCAGAATATTCGGGTTTTTATTAGATAATGCGGATTTTCAACTGTATAAATTGCACCAAGAACTTCTTGATGGTGACACAACTCCAACAGTACTGATGAAATCTCGAAACGTTGTTAGCTATCTCGGCAAATACGAAGGTAAATGTGAATTTCCACTTACCTGACGGATATCAGTAAATTTCACCAGAGTCCCATCAACCAATAGTTAGCTAAAACGGTTCATAAAAGAAGGACGGTGCGTCCGTGTTCCCCAGTTAGTGTAAATCGGAAAAGACCAAGCTCCAAAGTACTGTGTGACCAAACCCATCATCTGATTAAAGAACTGCCTGCAGATTGGATGTGCATAAGTTTATTTCAGGGTCAGCTAACAGAAAACAGACCAGCCTACCATACACCGTCGGCGCAAAGAAAAACGGTGACAATATCTGCTTGCGGATTGGAAGTACATTATTACATGCTACAAAACATTGTTACTGTGACAATAGGGGTGGACGGGTGGATCCCGAGACTGGTTTTGAAAAATTTAATTTAGTGTTAGAATTCATATGTGTAACTTACAAGCCTGTTTGTATGCTGTTTATACTCTGATTGTCCTTTACACACGTGGACCAACTTGGGGGCGGCGTGGAGACACCGGAGAACAGCGTTCTTTCGAAGTATAGGTTCCAGTCACAGTCTTTTAAAAGAAAACAACACACAAATAAACATAAACCAAAGGCACAGTAGGGCAGGCACACGACTTACACAAACGGAAACTAAAACAGTAACAATTCAGCCGTAACACAATTCAAATTCAACTCGTGTGCGCCTGCTGGTTTTGGCCACATGTTGAATATTTGTCTTCCACACAAAATTTCGAAAATTTAAAACGGACCTTGATCTACGAAATGTCTACACATCCTCACCTAAATATATAAAACGTTTTGATAAAACGACCATTTTGTTACGATATTAAGACCAGAAAGGGTCTAAGAATTCCCATTGTGTACACAATCTAGTATGTCGTCAAAATGATGAGCCTTTTGTCTGACTCACCCAAATTCTAAACTCATAAGTCTCTGAAAGATAAAATGTGCTCACCTAGCTGTAAGTGAGACTAAAGAAGCAATATTAGCACGCGTTATGAACACTCAGTTTTCGTTCAAAGGCGTTCAAATGAATGTCCGGACTAATGATAACGTTACGGATTCCGTTTAGATGTTTTACTGACCAACATGTTCCTGAATTTTTTAACTATCATCGAATAAACTAGCTGTTAATTAGGACGGCTAATTAATGTTTCATAGGTGGCGACTCTGAAGAAGAAAGTGACTAAGAAAACTTTCATATTTTTAGTAGGGTTAAGGACACCATTAGTTTTACAAATGGGAAATTCAATAAGCAAGTGATTTGTGAACCTGGCGGTAAGACTTAGTTCAGGAATGTGTCTAGAAAGAAGACTTGAGATGATTATTTCCCCAATCATCCTAGCCGACCCGCTGCAAATGTGGACCGTCAAACTCTATGACTAACAGCTCAAAATGACTTCGTGTGGATGGCATATTAGAAATGGAACTAAAAATTTTGCTGATAGTTCACAGTATCAACGTCCATTCACATATTTCTTTGAACAGCAGTGTGACAGAAGTACGAACGGGATTCTTAATAGCGATCGTTCAAACTGGACCAAGCAGCAGATTTCGTTTTAACTCGAAGTACTTTATGCGTTCAATAAGACATACGTCTGTTGTCGTATAGACGTTTTGGTCAGAACGAGCGACACTGACATCATTGAATATTCCTACGTATTTCAGCATGTACTAGTCACATTGTGGATAGCTGTGGATAAGCGTCAGAATTCGTAAACACTGCTCTGCACCACGTTGCGTCTTGTCGACGAATGGTATTAGTTCGTCTATCCTATTCAATTCACTGAACTGTGACCAATACACAGAAGTAAAGAAGGATTTTTAGCAAATCTTGCCTACTCCTTTTCGTGACCTTTTCGTGAAGGGTCAAGTGTAGCACGCTACCAACAGCTTCTGCAACTACAGTTTAATTAAATCATCCATATATTTAAACTAAACCTTACGAATGTTCGAACGGACATAGTCAACCACGGCCACCTACACTAGAGGCAGTCGTTCCACTCCCTATGAAACAACCTGATGAGCAATGACCGAACAATGTATACGTCACCCGCGCTCCCTGCCCAATAAAATCATGACAAAGTAAGGTTGCGCAGTGTTATTTTATCTAATCACACCGGTTCTTAGGTTCAGATCACTTACTTTTTAACGGCTATTTAACATAGAATCACAATGGTCGAAGTCGATAATTCTGTTCACCATACATTCCTTCTGCATAAGTCGATACTGATTAGTGACTAACTGTTGATTATCTTAGGTGTTTTGGTCTAAAAACCCTTCTTGTTTTACGAAAATGAACTAACAGTATCGGAGACAATTGAAAAGCGGTTGATCAGCCAAAACCGCCGATTAAGTGAAAAACTTTAATCTAATACCATACGCAGGATTTCGGTTAAGTATCAATTTTGAACTAATGTACACAGTATGATATTCATTTGCATGACAATTGGCGGAAATGAAGTTAATCCTTAGAATGATTCAAGATGAGCACACGAATCTCAACAAACTTTGAAAAAATCTGACTATCACAAATTTTAGCAGATGCAGAAGATTTAAATGAAAATGTTACAAAGTCGCCACAATATACCACACACATTCTGTCAACGTTTTCGTTGTATCAAATGTCTTGGGTCACTTCGCGAACTTGCAATAAGACGTTTACTTACACACTTTGGACGGCCGTCAGCCAATGAGATGAGGCAATGTAGTTAACAGGAGCCGTTAAATTGTACTACTTGCGAGTAGTAGAGTCAACGCATCCGATATGTCAACGTAACCATTAGTTGAGGCATACGAAGATGTAGTCTAGAAGGAAATGACCACTGAGTAATGCCACCTTGCGTGCATAACTACTAGGCAGTAAGATTAATGTTCCATAAGAACTAGTGTGGTTCGGATCAAAGTAAAACATACGCATCCTGATCACTCAAACAATATCCGCATATCAAGCGCCATCTTGTCTCACAGCAGTATGGTTAAGACACCTCCATATATCACAGGATTTCAAAAACTAGATTTTCTTCCTCGGATCCATTGGGTTTTACATTCCTGGTTTTTGGACGTCCGACATGTAAAACTGCTACTGATGATCGTCGGCATTGACGGACAACGACGACTTTCGATAGTCATATCATCGAATTCGCTTTCAGTATGATCGTTCACTAACACGCATTACTAGTCACCTAATAAGATTTTGATTTCGATACAACTGTTCAAACTACGCTAACAGACGTAAATTTTGATAATAACAGGTCAATTTAAAAGCTACTTCCGGTTCTGTGAAATACTCTTCGGAGTATATTCAAATCCATTTAGATATATTTAGTAATTCACAGTTTACAGAAGTGAACTGACCGCATGCCCATCTAATCAGCCTAGAGGTCCAGTTTGGAAGAATTCCAGTATTTACGTGGGTGTACTATCAAACAAACGGACAAATTAGTCAACCATTCAGAGCAGCTTCAAGGTCAACTGATATGAAACTGTAATCCAAGTAACACCATTACCGAGGAAATATTGATGTATCATAAAATGGTTACGATACAGTAATAAGACTAAAACGTAAAACAAATGTCCATAAAACGGCTAACGATAAAACTCGCTGGTGGTTAGCTACTCACGAAAGTAGAGCTTGAGGTTATCAAGTGGTCAATGTTTTAAGGTGACGTGTTTGTTAGAATTATTACTGTATTTCGGAGGTTGGACCGACTTAAAACGAACATAGTGCAGAGCTATTAAATGGCATAATTCAGCCAAGTTTAAAAGACAGTGCGGAAGACTTTAAATAGTTTAACTTGTAAAATACTTTAAAAAAGTAGACAAGTTAAAACATCTACACCATTAGTTTATCAAAAATTCAAGGGCAGCAATATATTTACTACTTAATTCTGCCGCGTATCTAAAACTCTATGGAGTCCGTAGATCAGTAAGGATGATATAAACGCTTGTTACACGAAATGTGCAACAATGTTGTCTGTTTGAGAATAAGCTATTACAAGTGTTTTACAACCGTGGTTTAATTATTACGGCTTTGGTGACAAACATTCGACAGAAGCACATGATCGGTCCACACACCAGGTATGCGCACTTGGTGAACCACGATTACGTATTCTACGATAGACATGTCGCACGCTGAAATATGTAGGTGAGCTCATTTGCCAGTTATTTGTGCGGTTCATCTCAAACTCAGTAGCGTTTGTATTAACCGCAAATTTCGAAATCTACCGTATCCATAACTCGACGTTTGATCAAGGTCCATCGAGCGGGCTTACTTGATGATTAGCAACACTCATAACAACAGCAGTATTTCTGTAGAAGTTTGATCATATCACTTACGCACAGTTAATTTGTAAAGAATCCATATCAACAACATTATAAATTTACCAGAATTTCGATATTCTGACATGCGCACTGTGTGAAAAGTTATAGAAACACTGTAGGTTGGTACAAACCCCTCGTAGCGGATTGGTGTGCGAATCAACAGGCATGTTCTTCTAAGTACATCAAGTCAAAATGTTTGTGGAGACTGGTGACCGCAGTCGAACTTAAAATATTACGGCATCAGATGCAACGAAGACGTACCGTTAGTAGGTTGAACAATTCGGCTTTTTATTCGCGTTTCGCAAAAAAATTAGGAAGATTTAACTACTACATACATTAACCGTAACTACGACCACCAAAACTGTTGTGTGATAAAAAGAGACAGGTTCTGATCATGATAAAGAAATTCAACCGTAGGCCTCTAGGAAACAGATGAAACAACTATTTACATCGCGATAATGACAATTACAGGCGCCACAGTAAAACGCATTGGGACCAAGAGTGCCAGTTCTTTAACACCCAGTATATAGAACGTTCCGTTGCAAACCTTAGTATTTTCGTTACCTAAAACAAATCTAAGTAAGTACTACTGACAGTTACTTCAACTTTATTTCATGGCTTTGTTACTATCAGCTCAAAATGATATATGGCGGTGACAAGATTGTCTTTCTTAATAAGATACTTCTAAACCTCACTTTTGAAATATAGAAAATGTATAGTTATTCACTGTTATCACAGTCAAAATTATGAGAAGATTGCGTGCTCTGCCGCTATTGAGAATCATATACTCGAACAGTACACTTTAAAATGATGTCTCAATCAAAGTTCAGCATGTCTTATTTTTCATATGCATAACGACGGTCTGCCTCTAATCTTGCGGTCAGTGACAGTTTTAACTGATTAGCACATCGGGTTCTTATAGCACAATATTCTACCACGTTGAGCACTTTATAGCTGGAGTCGCGTGAGTGATAAATAAACTAACCAGTGGAAAGGCAGCCCGAATCATCGAGCTTCCGAGAGTTAGGTTTGCCTTTTGGGATGTCGGAATATGTAAACTATAACCACGGTCCAAATAACTTGTAAGTATTACAAAAGAACGTTTGTGCCTTTTAAAACGATTACAAAAACCGCTTAGTAATGCTTGAAGTACGTGCTAAAAGTTATTCTCGATTCGGGTGATCACTCGATCTGTGGTACGTTGAAACTGTCAGCATAGTTTTGAATCGATTTTGAACGGTATTGAAGTCAATTAAAACAAACCGTCTATGGCGTCAAAATTAACAGTCACTGGTTGCAAATAAAAGAACAA
Source organism: Paragonimus heterotremus (assembly GCA_013368495.1). Classification (NCBI taxonomy): domain Eukaryota; kingdom Metazoa; phylum Platyhelminthes; class Trematoda; order Plagiorchiida; family Troglotrematidae; genus Paragonimus; species Paragonimus heterotremus. Next base: position 39,688 of record LUCH01002631.1, read on the forward strand.
AATAGATTAAAGTTTCGAAATGTGAAAAAACGTTATCTAAAAATGTATATAATCAAGCTTTTTCGATAAATATATAGAAGATGTAGAAAGATGGCAGTAGGACAGTTCACTTCGGAAGAGTCGAGCTATTACGTATTTTACCTATCTCATTAGTTGATATTCGTGTTTTTGCTCCCTACAAGCATCATACACTTCTCCTGCTGCAAAACTACTGTCTGGGAAAACATTATTTTGCAGTAAACCGGTTAAAGTAATGGCAAGCGCCATTGCTGTTAACTTCACCGGCTCATAGCATTCCGTAAACAACGAAACTCTTTTCACTATTTGATACAGTTGGTTCCCTCCTCGAATTCACATGACGAAATCAAACGACGTAAACCGGCTAAACGTTTTGTGCACCAGAAGCTTGGTGATAAAGACCCAAACAAAACGGGAAAGTAGGCGAATTTTAATGACGCAACCATGTAGGACTTGTTTAAACTTCGGATATCAGGGTGAAGTTATCTTTGCTCTTTAAACATGCCCCATTTGTATCGTGGTGTACTTAATATGGGGCCGACGAACCAGCGCAATCTGCCTGTGAGCACACCGAGCACACAAGCTTGAGATCATCAGTCGATTACACAGTAGTCAGTCGACTGATCGATGGCTGGTTACAACACCATATTTATCCTACCGTGAAATCCCAAATTCTACTCCTTGAAGAGAGTTGCACAGACATCCGGGTTTACCTAGCTCATCTTCAATCTTGCTCACCAGTTGAAACAGCTCCTACATAACTGGAAACGGTCACAGTCCACAGTCTTTCCACTAATTTTCATCCTACCTCACCCTGGCTACAAGCTTTGACACTTATTTTGCCGTAGCTAACCTGTTGATCAGACGTAGAGATTAAATCCGGCTCAGTGACTGGCTGTTAGCAGTCCTATCAGAGTCGTTTCACTTTGTCAAAGACTATTGTAGGTTACAGGCACATGACATTGATTTGAGTGTAACGTTGATGGCAAACTTATACACAATAGGGAGCTGGTAACTATAAACGAAAGATTCAGGCAAACACCAGAAACTAACTGGCTGTAGAAAACCAAAAATGCTCAATTATCAATGCATTCAAAAACTTAAGATGGCTGAAAAAACAACCCGCTTAAGGTATGCAGAAGGTGATAAAGAGAAGACAGTCGAAACCGAATGATGTCAGTAACTTGTTTTATGCAAATCAGAACGCGAGGAAGTGGTTGTTTGAAGAGAGAAACCTCCATCAGATTAATTGTCCTGTTAGTTTTTGTATGTAATCAGCAGTGAGTGGTAACAGATGACCTGCTGACAAGTACACGGACAAGTACGAAGTTACAAAATGGAATCAATTCAGCGGGACACCAGTGATTCACGATAAGCGTTACAAAATTTCATTCAGGTATGGAATAGGCAATCGACTGGTTTGTCAATACTGTTGAGTTCGAGTCCAGTACGGGTTTCTTCTGCACACTAAGACTGGGGGCGTGCAATTAAAAAGCAGTTGCTTCTGGCCTATTCAACAATCATCGTCTGACCTGTTTGAGATGGTTAACCGGAACTGGGCAAACTACACAGAACACCTGCTTGTGTTCCACCCGGTGTTGTGCATCTCCAGTCTTTGAAATTATTATGATGATTGGAATGATTATTTTATGCTTGGTACGGTACCTAAACACTTCCGGTGAATGCTCAGGCTCATATCACTGTAGTGAAGAGTTATCACAAAGAAATGCTTGTCGTGAATGTCTTAAATGGATCAATGGGTATATCACGGGATCCGCAGGTTTGGACCTTGTCGTGCGCAGTGACTCGATCACTGCTTTAGACCTATTCATAGAAAGGGAGCAGAATGTTTCAGAACATATAACTTACAAACATAACAGTGTAAAAAAAACATTGATATTCTGCAGAAGCACATAAAAGCCACCACTGTGATGGGTTAAACAATTGCATGAGTTACTTGAAAATGTCGGTTGATAGACAGTTTCAAATTATTGGTCAGCACTACAACAAATCGGGATTGAGCACGACAACTTGGACTTAAAATTTAAACTGAGTTTATCAGCTTCACTAAAACCTCTTTCGTATGAATCGATCACATGAATGTAATGTAGTGTACTTTAATGTAACAAATCTGTTTATCACTTTGAACTTAGAAAATGTTTTATTCACAGCCACCTCATATAAGTGTCTACTTTTTCAAAAATATCTGCTAAGTCATTCGTCCATATTAGAACAAAAAGTTTGAGTCAGTGTATTTCGCATGCGTTAAACCAGCTGGTATGGTCCATAGTGGTATTCTGCAAGGCGATTGAGAATACTAATTCAGATTATTTGATCCATAAAGCAAAATTATCCACATTTCGCTCTGAACGGTATTTAGATATACAACAGAAAAGTAAATGAATTTTATGGACCGCATTCTGGGGATCATAAAAATGTTTGGCGAATCAGAGTGACATTTAACTACTTGACTGTGTGAATAAGGGACGGTGAAAAACAATACCGTTTACTTACTCATAATAAATGTTTCATAAGTACAAATCGTACGTGCAAGCAGACTCTCATTATTTAACGTATAGATTCACCCTGATTGTGTTGTGACTTTGGGCAAGTGTCGGACAATAGATTAGTGTAGTAGGAGGTGATAGATAAGTTCGAAGCTACTAAATCCGTACACCGGTTCGTGGGAGACTTTAAGCCAACACCAATTTTACTAGACCAATGAACATGGAGGACACGTTGACGCTTAAGATGAGAAAATGTGAGAAGTGAACTGCAATAGCTATTGAAAAACCGATCGATATTCAAGGCTGTTGGGTACAGTAACTTCCGATCTATAACATTGTAGAAGAACAACAACAGCAACAACGGCAACATTGTATAAACTGGCAAAACAGGTCAGATTAACAGTTTGCGTGATTTTGGATGTTTCGAAAAGACTGGAACCATAGAAGTTTATGAATATTCAGCGATATATTGTTGGATATGTGGTAAAAACACATATGATATTAGTGTAATTTTCCAACAGAATTCTATGCCCACAATAAGTATAAATAAACGCGTGATTCTGCAACGCAGTAACACTTCATTTCCCGCTTTTTTTAAAAGCAATTTCATGGATGATAGCAGGTTTCCGGTGTGTTCAGTTTAACTATTATCTTTTAGGGTGCCACGTTAATGCTATAAAAAGATTAGACAAAGTCATCAACCGCCAGATGTGCTTTTATTGCCAGTTTGTCAGTCGCAACTGTAATTATGAGCAGCAAACAACTTGGCAACACGTAGTAGCACACGCCATCCCCGGAAATCCTTTAAATATAAGTATCGTTAGTCCAATTTGTTTTGTAGACTTTGTGCTGTGTGACACTTTGTCAAATCGAATAGCATTTCTACCCTAATGACGTCGTTCTGTTGCTTGAGAAACAAGTTCGGATTCTCCGCAAGGATATCACGAGTAGTTCAGCGAGCTCGTTTTTCATAATAGAGTATTTGTTTTACGGATGGACCGAGTTTTCCCATATTGCAATTCACGTTATGTAATATGGTTCGGAAATAATTCTTAGTTTTTATACACAAATTATCGGCGTTTTGTTAGAGTTGTCATAAAAATCTTTGTGGTAATAAATCACAACGACGGCGCTTTCAGAATAGTGTTCTAAATTGGCATCTAAATGATCACTTATCGAGCGAATTAAATCCTAAATTCTTTGAAGGTTTCTGTGAAGTAAAGAGTGGTATTTTACACTTCAGTACGTCCGCAACACCACAGATCACTCAAGATGTAGCAGAAAACACAGTTTTGTGACTTATCACGAAGAGCAAAATTAAACGCCCTTTTTTATACCATCCATAAAATTCGCAACGAGCTATCATTCGGTCAAATAATTTTATTCTATACCGGTCGATTAAGGAAACTTCAGTATCATTACCAGTGTTACATCCACAGAAACTAAAATGCTAATTTAGTCGAAGATTTCTCACGTCAGACTAACACCTCCGCAACACACACTAGGAGGGAATGTAAACGATACTTCGTTCACAGTGTTTACAATGTTCAAACAGACTAGCACGCTCAGCCCATTGTGTACACTTGAAATGATTCACCCAGCACAACGCTAGATTACTAAATCGTGATCACAGTTTGCGACGAGTATGCACTCACATAGTACAGCCCTGGTTTCTAACCCTCGTCCTTCGCACACAGTTAATCGTAATGACAGCGTAATGTGAGTCTCATTTCTGCCGTCAACATCTCCTGACTCAATATGTCACTGTGTCAAGTACAGCGTCTAATCGTTCAATCTACCCTTGTAATCCAGTGCCTCATCTAACAAAAATCATCCGTTTTTTGAGGCTAAGGTGGAATTTTCCCAACACCGAGTGGTGTTGCAATGTGATTAACTATGTCTGGAAGTTAGTACGTTCATCCATCTTAGTACTGGAAACGTGGAGATACAATTTTTAGATCTCAAGAAGATAGTACTGTAGGACAACAATTTTTACGGATATCTTCAAAACAATCTCATCTTTCTAATCGTATTATCAGCGAACGTATAGCTCTTTTCATAATAATAAATAAAATGTTGTGTCCAGTTTCCACAATTTTCTGCAAGCCACACGTCAACACCTTGCTAAACTGGATTACAATTATCATACTCTCAACCGCTTGCGGTCAGAAGCGCACCGAACAGCAGAAACACTTCACACTCTGTTAAACATGATTCCTGTAAGTTTCACACACCATATAGGTGATTAGTTATTTTATCCGCAAGTGAAAATCAGTCATCTACGTCCGTTTCCAGCCGTTTTGCGGGCTCCAGGAGTTTAACCCTATAAATGTGTTAGTAGTACTTCGTTGTTCAGCAGATATCTTTGGAGTACTAAGTGCACAACGTTGAGTAGAAGAGAGCGAAATATAGAAAACCTCATTAATTAAACCAGTCACAAACGAGTAACGTTATGCAAGGATCACACTTTAACTTCAAGACTACTAAACCATGAAAACGTATTATCAATAGACCAACTACTGTACAACTTTCCAAAAAAGTGACTTCTCGTAAAGGTGTGTCACAATTGCTCTAGAAACGTAGGCTACGTATTCGATCCCTTTAAGAAAAAGATTAAAGAGAGTGAAGTGTTGTTGAGCAGCCCCTGTTCTTTATAATGTTAACATTTTACCTCAAACTTCTGCGTAAGTTAGCAATTTATTTGACTCTATATGTGCACGTTATTGGCTTGAGTTCTTCATGTGCTTGCTATGAATCTGTTGGAAAGGTTCTGGTGACAATTTCAAATGAGCAGTATTTCTATGTTTATATGACAATATTGTATATATACGACTTTGCGGTTTTCATCGCTTTGGTCTCTCTCTTATGTGTTCGGAAACAAAGTGCGCGGGACAACCAGAGGGCAAATGCGTTTGCTAAGTAAGTACTCGTTGGCTATCAGCTGTTGACGGTGAGCAGAAGATTTGCGAATTCAGATGAGTTGGGGTTATGACCAGACTGCATCTGAACAAAGTGGGCGATAAAACCTTTGAAATAAATGGAGTCCCCTATCTAAGTAGGCTTCGTAACTACCGATCTGGTAAGATAGGTTAATTGTTTTGTTAGAGCCTGGGAACCTACGGTACTTTTTAGTTTTCCTTAATAAACGAAATATTTGTAACGTTTAGATGACTTACGCACAGAACCGGTCGACCTATTATTAACATTCCCACATAGAATATACTCTCAAAGTACATTTCATAGTGCTTAAAAACATATAGACCATGAAAGAAATCAAACTGTTATCAGTCAGAATTTATCTAAGGATTACATAACAAATGACACCCTTCCAGCTCTCCAAGAACAAATATAATTGAGTTGTATTGTTGAGTTTTCTAACCTCATTACTTTATAGGGTAGCTCGGTATAACGCGCGGTGCTAACATGATGTCTGAGCAACACACTATCCTCATGACCATTCACCAAACGGGTGAGGGCATGATTTGTTTTGCACTCTTTGAGCTCAATCATTTCACCTATCAATGCGTAAGTTCGACAACTTTCCCGAAGGGGATTACGGCAAAAGTTCTACAGCTAGCAAGGTAGCGAAATGCATTCTGTTGCTTTGTAATGAATTCAGAATATTTTTTTATGGAGTATTTTGTAAATTGACATAAAAAGAAAGAAAAAAGCAGAAGCGTCACTAAAGGATTTCTAGAGGGGAATGTGGAGTTTTCGCGTGTTTTATATATACATTAGTTTGGACTAAATATTTCACTGATGAACTACGCATTTCAACATGCTCTCTGGGTTTCTGAGATATCTTTGTGGTAAACTAAATAGAGAGAGCCTGCGGAAGACAGATGAACATCCAGGAGTGGAATGTAGATAAATGAAACTGTACATACAAGTCTACACACAAATTGACATCGGCGTTGCAACGCACCTACCCGGCGGCCCAACTACGCATCCTGCTAAGTACTAGGGGTTTGGCTCTTCATAGCGGTGATACACACTCAACCGATCAGTCTGTCTCCCACGTAATATACCAGTTCAATTGCAGTTGCAATGACGTCTACATAGGCAGGACGGATCGACGTTTGCATCAACGTATGGCGGAGCACATTCCCAAGTGGTTGTCAACGCCAATCTCAAAAAACAACCTACTGACTGTAACAAGCTCGAAAACCCCGGCTTCATCGATCGCCGAACACATCTTAGCAACCGGTCACCTAGTTGACCCTGTCGATTCGTTCAAGATATTGTTACATAATCGCAATCCGAAACTGTTGGCGGTTAGTGAGGCCATGCTAACCAAACAACATCGGCCAGTTTTGTGTGCACAGAAGGCGCTGACGCAATCAATCTGCTTGCCGTGGAATTGATTGAACTATTAGCGCGTGAAAGGTCGGAAGTGTGTAATTGGTTCGTTCAGCTGTTATTATTATACGCAGTTTGTATAAAATTTGCTAGTTTTACGTTGGCGACTGATGAGAGTAAATCGAAATGTTAACATCTCGCGATATATATCTTCTCTTTGTTTTGACTAAATGGATTAACGGAACTCAATGTTTTAAAAATGGAAAATGTCAGAGCTCGTCAACGATACCACAAACAGCTTTGTTTGCGGTGTTCGGCACACAGTAAACATTGAGAGATGGTTGTACTTACCTAATTGAGAAAAGAATTGGTTTACAAGAACGTTCGAGGTTAATAAATATTGGCTTCGATTCTAGATAAATGATACACTCTCAAGGGTAGCTGACGGCTGCATCGACTCGTCACGTACGGGACGATAAGAAATGTTGTATTGGAAACTGAAAGTTTCGATTCTCTGTCATGTAGTTCTCTTCATTTGTTTGCTTTGCCCGACTGAAGGAGGTCTTAACTCTGTTGTAGTGTTGTATTCGTCTCTTGTCAGACAGCTTGACCACACTTAGGAGTTTTCTATCACAAGCTGATCTCCTATCCAAATACAGAATGGTTCCTTTCCAATGGTAGGAGAATTCTAGTCAAAAAGTAACTAGTAGGTAAAAGTGACTTACTGAGACCACAACGACAAGACAATATGGATCGGTTTTACCGCCGAGATGGCGTCAGGTTCAGTAACGACTAATCTTCTTTCTTTCAGGTGCTGTTTCACATCTTTGATTAGTAATTTGACATCTTTCGGAAACGAGAAGTTCCCAATTCAAACAAGTGGATATTTACTTTTACAAAGGCTTGGAACCTAATGAAAAAGCCTGCGAACAAACCTGATGGGCGTCCGCTCCCGTTCATGCTCAGTGTTAGAAGTAATTCTTTCAAGTGTTTGAACCTCCCATTATCAAGTTTAACCCCTATTCTGCATACTTCATAGTCACAGATTCATTCAACCATGCATGTCATACATTCTGTCTTTAGAACTGTCTGGAATTTTCCCTGCTGCTGGTCGGGTTCTTCTACATTCGTTCTCAAACAGTTGTTTAATGAACGTGGACAATCATGTCAAAAAGCTTTCACTTACCGCTTGTTATAATCGGTCTTTCGTTAGAATCTTGCAACATCACTAGTTACATCAAACGGAATAAGACGGATCCAATGAAATTCCGTGAGATCAACATCGTTCTTGAAAGTGGTACGATCTTGCCCATTTTTTCGTAGGAAGTTGTTACGTAAATTTTAAATCGAGTGTGTTGTATACTTTTTAACTGAAGATTTTCAGTTATGTTTAGTCAGTGTGCGCAACAAGGCACTGCTCGAGGCATGTGAAATGGTTGACAGCCTGATTATATCTGACTATCATTTTTGCAACCATAAGGACCTTTCTAACTGACCATGAATCGTACTATCCAAGTGAAGTGGCGATTGGTTTACGATGTACATGCTGAAGTAATTTTTGATTTCAAACTTGATAACTAAAGAGCCTCATAAGTAGCAATAATCTGACATCTCAGCAATCAATCTATCTCTTAACGATAGATATTCAATGTTCATGGCCGAAAATAACCCTAAGAAATCTGCACGAAAAAAGTACATTTAACACTGTGGTCGTGTAATCAAAAGTGCATTACCCAAGTAACTCAGCACCGACAGGATAGAGTTTAGTATGCTTGCAAAACATGCAATTAAACAACAAGAAAACATATAAATAACCGCAAATCACAGTAGACAGACTGAAGAAAAAAGGGTTGCTCTCGTTTATGGTTCGTTAAGGGTATAAGCATTATTCTCTGTTACCTGCCTTCGAAGTGCGCCTGCGTAAGTTGCCCGTGATACCACGTAAATGTAACTAAATAGTGTTGACAGTTAAGTGAAGAAAAAAACTTGAATTGACTAGTTCAACTACAATTACGGTGTCTACGACAAAGAATGGCTGAACATATGCATAAGTGGTTGATGCATACGATGACGCAACAGGCAGCTGCAACAGAACGAGTGAGCCGAGTGCAACTCACATCGTGGAAACAGATCACATTGTTGATCCCGTAAGCTCGTTTCACGTAGTGTTGTACAAGCGGAATCCTAAATTGTCTACATTCCCCGAGGTAATGTTAACTAATACTCGCCTTCCTGCCCTGTGTATGCATAAACTGCTGGTTCATGCAATTTGTCTGCCTTGGAACAAGTGAAAGGCCTTATTTCACGTAAACTCAGTCGTTGACTGCTTCTGTTGTTGTTGCTATCTAAATGTGTTATGTGTCCTAATGTTTTACGTTTGTCAGTTAACAGAGTGAACGAAACATTAACATCTCACAATATATATCTACTGTCGTCACTGGCGGTGGTACTAAGTCGACTTTCGGTAAACTGCGGACAACTGAGATGAGACTCAATCCCATTTTACACGCTTCTGTAAAAACCTAGTCGTTCAACAGCAATCATTCAATCATTTACCAAGACTAAACGATTAATGGTCCAGTTCGTAAATCTGAGTCTCAGCTGCACAGGATGTGATGTAAGCATAGCATCACAGTTATTACCTACTTAATCATGAACACGCAGTCTAACATTGTATTCACCGTGGCCACGTTCAAAACTTTATTGAATAGGAGCAAAAAGGACGGTCGTCTGAATGAACAGTCATCTTGGTTATTCTAAAAACCCCTGCCACAGGAAACCACGGGTTCTGAACGTTTATCTGTGCATCCAATCGTCCTTCCCTGGTTGTATCAATTTGCTCATTCGACGTGCTTAAGACGTTCATTTATTGAACGTTTTCAGACAGTACTTTAGTGTTCGTTATATTCAGTTTTAATTATGTGCACCACAGAACATTTTTCCAACATTTGTAAACCGTCCAACGGGTTTCATCATCCGAACAATGCTGGGACAAGATCGCATAAAACTAAAAGCCTATGGCATATTGTTTTCAGGCTGGGATCATACCATCTGCTTTTCATCAGCATAACCTTGGAGCCTCACTTTAAATAATCAATCCCGCTGTTGACCTCTAACGGATGTATAAGTCAATTTTCGTTCTATTTTACAGCGTGTGTCAGCTGAACAGATCGATAATAGCTTGAACTAGAACACGAAATAAATATTTAGGCAATTTTTTTAGATATACTTTTCAGTCGGTAATTAAGGTTTACTACCGCCACCTGTAAACCAATCAAAACCATGTTGCATGTTCCGAGGATCTTGACATACCATGTAGGCAGCATGGTTGATTGGACGAATCACATTTCTCGTTTGTATAAATACAGTAAGCTTCCTTTACGTAATCACTCACTGTAAGCAATGTCGAAAATAATCATCCCTGCCTTGTTTCTGGTGTTGTTAGCACACGGACTAGACGGAAGTGAGTCCATTATAAATGTTGACGAGTGGCTTATACCGTAAGATCCCCCTGAAGATTCCCAGTCCCACTAAAGGATGAGACGTTCACATGATTATGTTATGTTAGTCGACGAACCTTCTAGTTACAGTCAAGCAGTTTTTAGTAGATTGAATTTTATTCAGACGATTTTACATAAACGATTCAAGTGATTGAAATAAACCTGTGCAAGCTACAGATTTTAGAAACCGACTAATGGAGTACGTAAAACTGTTTTGATTACGTTTCCAACTGCAGACTTAGGGGCGTATTCGAGTCACGTGAACACAGACTATTAAAGTCGGCGTCTCAATTGGTTAATCCGTTTGATGTGTATCGGCCTTCATTCCATCAGAACACGTCTAAAACCGCCACAGAGAACGTAGATGTTGATCAGAAAAATGTTCATAAACACAGTTAAGTGCACAATGTTTAGAATATTCTCATACTGCTTCTAAAACTCAAAAACAATTACGACATACTACTACATGCTTGCTCATATTTTGCTTTTCGTTATGCTCACTTGCCAATGGAGTTAAACGCATGAAGTCGCTGAAAATCCCCCTAAACTCAATTACGTATGTTGTGGGTGGCTTGATTAACTCCAAACGGTCAGACAACTGGCATACCACTAGAAAATATGACTGGAAGTAGAAACCTGAAGACTCAGTTATAAATAATTGTTACCTAGTCCACATTTTCAGAAGAAGCAATTATCAACTTCGACGCAGACAATATTTGAGTAGATTATTTTCAGCCTAAATGTTCTATCGGAAAGTTTGCCTAAACAGACAAGCTAGGAAAAATGGAATTGTTGTGCAGATCGTTGCAATGCGAATTCCCACTTCAGTGCATTTGTTTATTTTTCCCGTCAAATCAATTAATCTGTGTTATTTTTCCATCCAGTCAACTGTAGTTTTAAATCATAAGGTTAACTTGGTCAAAATTATTGGAGCATTCTTCAAATAATGGCAAGGTACCGAATAAGACACTTAGATGAATATGGTTTCAACTTCTACGTGTTTTACTTCCAACACTGTTTTGAAATATTCATACCTACTAACTCTGAGTGCTCAATAAATACTTCCTGTTTACGTACAAGAACCCTTCCGCAGATATCACATTTGTACTTTTAGGTATAACCTTCGTCGGACCAGCTGATGGAGGTGTGACAGTTTGGTGGACGGACCCACCGGAAGATACTGTTGAATATTTGATTCTGTGGCATCGTAAAGATGTCAGTCGTATTGATGGATTCGAATTCTTGGATCGGTCTGAGCGGAGCTACTTCGTAGAAGGTTTACTGGATTGTACAGTATATACCTTCACCTTGATTGGTTTCGATTGGTCCTATCAACAAACCACGTACGGTAGTTCGCAATATCGAACAGGTGAGTTTTACAAACTAAATGCGGAGATCGCCTAACATTTGAATGCCGTTCACTCAACAAAAAGCGAGATATTTGAAACTGTGCACAATTTGTATGTAGGATAATGATATATTAGCAACATGGAAATGAACCATCTCTAGCACTGTCTTCTGGTGTAGTTCGTCAGATAAGTGATTATAGATTACACGGGCTAAGCAGTGTTTACTTTTAAATTGCACTACAGCACTGTTATGACAGACAGTGTCATAAAGAAAAATTTTCTGCCATTAAGAAAATCAATGGTTCTGACAGGTTTTTTTAATACAGACTAAGCTGTAACGTTTAGTTAATCAGTGTTATATATATATATATATATCGCAGAAATTAACGTTCTCACACATGTTAGCATTAGTTATAACTGCATGTGGAGGGTGAGGTTTATATCAACTAACCTCTTGCCTTCAACACGTGTATCGGCGAATATGAGTACACAGCTCGTCTGTGAATTCTGACAGACCGATATATACAAATAATTTTATGTAGAACTCAGTCACCACGTTTCGTTGTATACAGTACATTACGTTATTGAATTCATCATGGTCTAAGAGCAGAAAGAACATCGTAAGTGCTCGACAGGCACGAAATCAACGTCAACTCACTCCGTTTGGTTTGGTGTGACAGAAGTTAAAAGGGTCGGCTATCCACAAACTGTTGCGGATAACTTAGTGAGCTAAAAATGAGATTATGTTTATTCTAGGAACCAAAACGTTAGCCAGATGAATATCACTGTTCGATTAACATTCATAGTGGCATACCGCCTAACGATTAAACTGTCTATCCATAAAGTATTCATACTTTATGAACTGAATGCTCGTTATATTAAGGAAGTCACCAAGGCTCATACGGCTCGAGCTTGAGAGCTCAAAGTTAATTCAGCGCCCGCAGCAAACTGCCTAATCGTGAAAAGTGGGCTCATTTCAAAAATTAACTAGCACATTGAGTAGAACGCAAAAATAGTTGTCAAAGGCCATTTCCAGTTAAATTACAAAAATAAGCAAAACATAATTCATACAAAGACGTAAGTGTTTTCTGTTACCGAACTGGACAATGTGACATTGACGCTTGTACAGTGCAGTTTTTTTTGCTGATAGGCGGTAGAGGACTTTGATTAATAACAACTGGACAGCAGCCGTAGAATTCTCAAATATTTTCCAGCATGCATTAGACTCGAGTTTTACTTTTGTGTATTTTCTTTCGGTTACTCGGTATTTCGATTCAATTTCCAATATCGTTCACTTCCGTAGGTTGATTCATCTTGTTATAGGACTTTCCAGCAGGAAGTCATCGAAAAGTAACGACGAGAAAATTAAATGTACATATTATTGATACGGTTCCGATAAGTTTTTCTTGTACTGTCATAAAGACTGTAGAGAGTGTGTTGTTTTCCAGAAATTCTACCAGATTAGTTTATTACTGAAATTACTCGCATTTGCTTGATCATTTTCCTATTCAACTGCTTTTTCAAGGTAACTGTGGACCTGACTACCAAGAAACCGGCTGGGTTGAGTGAGAACAAAATATTTTGTGAAGTCCAACAAACGCACAAGTATTTCTTTCAAACTTATCAACGATTAAATGTATTTCATTTTCTGTCAGTCTTCCCTTGCTGTTAGTAAGAATATAACTGGCAACTTGTATGAAAATTTACCCGCGTAATAAACCGTCAGTATGAGTTATCACTTGTTATTCAAAAATACACATTAGACTGTTTTTACCGATAATAAAGAATATAGGATTAGTTTCAACAAGTCCGTTTGCACTGTTACCACACAACAAGGTTAGTTTCTCCTAAACTTGAGTGAATGTGGTTTCGGTTGAGTGAGAACAATAAAGAGACGAAGACCGGAGGGAGAAGTTGAGTCATACGAATATGAATAACCGAGTACAACAATTACAAATATTAACATCTGTGGCATAGTTTTAATCAATCCACCATTGAATGAAATAAGGACGACTCTCCTCAGAATGGTATTGGAGATAGGTCCAAGGGAATATGACGGAAACAGACATACTGTCATATGGTGTTCAGTCAGTGGGTGTAAAATCTCGTAACTTCAGCCATTAGCGGAGGGGTTTTTCAAGCAAAGCAGAATGACTCCCAGAGTTCTCGAAAGTCTCGCCTGACAATCGTCATTTCCAGAATAGTTCAATTATTCCCAGTCCATTATATGCACCATCATGTACAGATTTTGGAACACGCTTACTCCCGGTCTGCAAATGACAGTCATAGGTAACGAATGGAAGACGTTCAGGAGAATGTGCCCAATGAGACCAGGAGAGTGAATGCATCAACGGCCTTCCGACGTCGAATGCGAGAGTGATGTTATTTTGACACAACGAAGTAAATTCAGTCTATACCTCGTACTCATTTTAGAGAACAGACATTATTTGTAACACACACCAACCGTCCAAGAATTCTCCGAGTAACTGAGTTAGATGGTTCTTGGGAATGTTGCTGGATACCGCCATTCTGAAAACGATTAGAAGACGTCTCAAATATTGTCGGACAATGAGAGTAAATATGGGAATTACAGGTCAACCGTTCAGAAGTTGTCACTGAGTAACCTACCTGAAAGCAGAAGCTATTGTAAAAGGTGAATCATGTCAAACTTGAATCAATCTTTACAAGACAATCCAGCAGGACATATCTCTGATAAGTTTACGTCTGAAGTGGGTAACTTGTGCTGTTTCTTGGTGAGGAAGAACTTTCAGTACCCCAAAGTCGATGTATTCGAGAATATCATCCAATGTCTTTGAAGTTATCCTCGGGTTAACCCACTGGTTCCATTTCATTGAGTTTGAGAAACCAGTCTGATTCTCGTTAAATCATTTTACAGACGACTGATGAAATCTGTCCAGTAAAAGACAATCATCTCGACTACTCTGAATACACTCAGTTCAACAGTATTTTATACTCAGCGCGAAACAAATTCAGAGCAAAGACAGACTAAGATAACCTCTGAACTTATTCATTAAACACTGTGATTAAAGGTTGCAAAATTCCTGACATGAATGACATTTTCACCCAGAATACATGCAAACTCTCTGGCTGCAACGAACTAATTAAACCGATTTAAGTTGCAATTTCATGGATTGTTGGTCGTTTTCAGCAACAACGAAGCTTCTATTTCTTTATATATTCTTAAGTAACTATCAGAGGTTTATTGCCGTACCTGCACAAAATTCTGACTTGTCTAAAACTGCACCGCTGACCATTGGGCAATGTTACTGTCTACTGTCAAACAGATATACAGCGATACTTCATCTTAACTGTACAGTGTCCTGAACAGCACTCAAAATCTGCTTATTATTGAACTTCATATTCTCCCTGGTGACATATTGAGGGTAGCATTATCTAACGAAGTGGTTCTTTTGATATGCGACAAAATCGCTCCAAGTGTCAGATAGTTGTACGTGCAGCTTGAATACTTGACACCTCTGAGCTGGAAATGGGATATGGAGAACATCACTCTTGCTTGGACAACTGGATTGACGTCGGCCGTCGAGTACTGCAGCGGTATTTCATCCTCTACTCTGCAGCAGCTACACTGTTATACGTGGTAGTACACTAAGTCTCAATTAGTTGTCGAATTTTCAGGGCTGATTTAGTGTAGGGTACTCCAAGTCTCTCACCACAAATATAAGACGAGTCGAAGTCAAAGTAAAAGCCATCAAAGGAGGAGACAAACTTTTCTTGAACTAACTATGCAACTGGTGTTTTGTTACTCGGCCTTCGATATCGCCGCCGAGATTATCACGACGACTTAAGGATTAGTCTACTAAGGAAGATAAATCGAAATACTGAACAGTTCAACGTGTGCCATTTGAGGACGCATGATGAGAATAATTAATCACAAGGCGAATGTCATGTAAACCTTCATGAACGTGTAAGCAAAATACCTGTCCGGAAGTCGGGGAAACTATCTCACACAAAATACCTGGGTTGACCTTGGTTCAGCCCAGTTCACTTCAATTCATTCCGGTCCAGCTCAATACAGTTCAGTTCAGTGAAGTTCAGTCTAGTTTATTGTTCTGGACCAGGCGGCGCAAACCAGTAGGATACATAATCATCATCGTCATCATCAGAATCAGCAACACATCAGTGGTTTACACTGATGCATAACAACCACACAATCACGAAGAGAAAAAGCGAACCCTGTATAGAAAGAGAAGAAAAAAGCAAGGATGTGGACCTAATCAGTAGAAATAGCTACGTCTATATTCAAACACACAACATCAAGGCGCGTACATCTTACGAACAAAAATTCGAGCTGTAGGTGAAAGTAAGGCGTCATCAGCAAGACAGCTTCCTCACAGCTTTCACTGCCCCGCGTCATTAAGTGCACTCACTTCACAGACAACTCGGCCAAACAACGACAACATTCAAGCCACTGAGCTCGGTTAGCCGCCATCTCACCTAAAGTTTCAAGCCATCGACTCTGTGAGTTGCGAGGGCTCCAGCCCGGAAGACGAACCCGATCTACAGTGCCCAACCCCTTCGTGAATGATTTCATTTGTCTACTCCAGGTCATCCTCTGTTCACCTCGCACCTTACGCCAATCGGTCGAAGCGTCGGCAAACAGTGCTCGGTGTGGCAAGCGATTAGCTGGCATCCTTAGTACATGGCCTAACCATCTAAGTCTGTGCAAATGTAGTGATTGAATAAAAAAACTCGTTTGACAATCAGTGCCAAACACCCGCTTCCTAACCTCTTCGTTGCTTACTCGTTGGTGCCACCCGCTATGAGCGATTGAACGCAGACATCGGTGGTCAAACACCTGAAGACGGTTCACGTCTTCTACTCTGGGCGACCATGTTTAGCTGCCGTAAAGTAATATAGCTCTCACTGTTGTCTGGTATACGCTACCCTTAAGCCTCAGAGAGATACCTTTCTGTCACCATAAGTGCCTCAGCTCAGTAAACACCGCCCTAGCCTTAGAAATACGCGCCTCTATTTCATTCCCTACACCTCCGCCACCGCCGTTGATGCAACTTCCCATGTATACAAACCGGTCAACAACCTCCATGACTTCGTTATCTAACATTAAATCTACGTAATCACAGCAATCTTGCAGAAGCACTTTGTATTTTGAGGCTGCAAAGCGCATTCCGAAGTACTTACCAGAACGTGAAATTGCGTTCACCGTTGTTGTCAAACAGCAACAACTTATCGTCAGCATAATCAAAATAAGTCAGTATTTCACCGAGTAGGAGGTCCACACCAACATCATCCGAGTGTCGCAGACAGTATTCCATTATTTCAAACAAGACGAAATTGAACAAAAAATGGTGAAAGGGGACAGCCTTGACGTACGCCGCTCATGGTTCTGAAACTGTCAGGCAGCTCACCGTAAACTCTAACCTGAGCCGAAGTATGGGAGTAAAGCGCCGACAATATGTTCACATACGTGGTCGGTACACTCCTGCGTTTAAGCGACTCTAAAAGTGTAGAACGATCCACCGAATCGAACGCACCATTATAGTCGAGAAATACGGTGACTGTTGGCCGGCGGTATACATGGCGCTGCTCCAGAATTTGACGAAAGGTAAAAATGTGGTCTATACATCAACGGTTAGGACAAAACCCTGCCTGTTCTTCTCTAATGTTTAACTCCCGAGTTGCAGTGAGTCGACAAAGTATAATGGAGGCCAGAACCCTAGAAGTGACTGGCATTAAACTAATCTCCCTATGGTTTTCGCAAGAGTCTCGGGCTCCTTTCTCGAATATGGGAACTATTATCGCGTGATTCCAGCACGAAGGGATGGTCTCTGTTATCCATACAAGCTGAAACAGCTGAGTCAAGGCCTCGACTAACACTTCCCAACCTTCTTTAAAATGTTTCGGCACTAGATCATCTGGACCAACAGCTTTATCACGATTGAAAGCTGTGATGCAATTCCGAACCTCCGTCTCAATGGGTGGTTCTAAAATGACCGACCTGTGCGTTACATCGCAAGTTTGTGACGGCAACACAATGGAAGCAGGGGGCCAGCTAAATTGGCCCTCAAAGTGTTCCGCCCAACGCTCTTACCTTCTGGACTTATTATAAGTTAGTGTGCCATCTGCCTCGCTGATAGCTTCACTGACAGAGGGTCGCTTGGGACCAGTAGCACGGATCATCTTAAAAAGTTTGCTGGTGTTCCCTGAGGCAAAAGCTGTTTCTAGTTCCTCAACTTTTGCCACCAACCAAGCCTCACGACCAGCCCTTATACTGTGTTGTAGTTTCCTACGGATATCTCTTCTAGACTTATTATGTGAACTACCAGGAGGAATCTTCCGTCTGGCTTCTAACAACTCCAGGGATTTCTCTGAAATCCAATGTTTGTTTAGCCCATGTACCCCTGAGCCACATGCTACAGTACCTGCTTTCTGAATAGCATGTGAAGTTTGAGTTCAGCAGCTATTAGGATCTTCGGAGTGAGTACTAATAAGGCAGCCTTCTAAGCTGGTTTGGTACTTATGCTTTACCGATGGTACAGCCAGTCTCTCAACAGCTAATCGTTGCTGTCGGTGGGGTCGTTTTCCAGCAAAAGTAAGAACGAAACGACAACGTACTAACGCATGGTCTGAGTCCAAGTATGTGCTCCAATAAGAACGACAGTCTTAGATGGAACCACGCCACCTGTAACTAACAGCTATGTGGTCTATCTGAGACCAGGCCTGATTCGGAGCAGGCGGGCCCCAAGTATAGGAATGACGTGAACGATGCCACAAACTAGTGCTGGCTAAAAATAGCTTATACTCAGCGCACAGCTGCAACAATCGCCCACCATTATCTGACCGATGTGACGTTATCCCAAACTTGCCACCTAAACGAGATTCGGTTTCATCAAGGCGACCGACCTGATCATTCATATCTCCGGCCAGAACGACTATATCAGAGCCACGTGTCGACCGAAGGAGAGCGGCCAGATCCGAGTAAAATGCGTCCTTGACGCCGACGTCACTACAGTCAGTAAGAGCGTAAGCAGACAATGAATAAATTTCTGAAAGTCTTGCGTCTAGAGTTGGTCTTAACGAAACCTGCCAAGTGCATAGCACAAAGTCTACTGTTAACACGAATCCAATCTATCAATGAGGCTGCGGCCGTCGAGCAAAGGACTATACCTACTCCAGTCTGACCTGTAACAGCAGCTATGGAGTCACCCGAAGTGTATAACCAATATCGGGTAGACAATGCGGGTGCTGTTAGTTCCATACGTTGACTACTGTCCTGGATTCTAGTTTCCGAGAAACAGCAGACATCGATATGCAACGAGTCTAACGTTCGTGCAAGAGCGGCCTGTTGACCTATCTGTTTTAGAGTGCGAACGTTGAAGGCACCTATATTAATCCACATTCTAGGTCTAAGCAAGTGACAAGGTAGGCCTGAAGATAAATGGCAAGAGACGGAACTTACCGGCTCAGTGTTACCAAGGTTAGCTACTTCTGTTGTGGGACCTGTGGAGTAACTATTGGAAATGGAGGTTGGGAGTGACCTGAGATCTAAATTTGATAGGACAGTGGGAGAGGGGTCAGCAGTCGCATGTTTTCGCCTATCCACTCTGCTGTATGCAGCAGATAGGGCGACTCGGTCTATACTGCGAGACGGCCGATGCAGTATGGAATTACTTGTGTTATGATTATTCATGATTGTGTGTGGGCTGAGATACTGCGAGGGCGCCCAGATCTAGACAGGAGAACTATTAGGGCTCTCAACCAAAGCCTCTGGCTCAAAAGCCTCTACCGCAAGACAGGAGGTGGGTGACAGTGTACCAATCTTCTTCCAACCCCCAACCTGGAGGAAAAGGAGACTAGTTTCTCAGACCTCTACCTATTGTTGTATGAAATTCCGCATAGGTTATGTTAAAACATATGACTACGAACGCGTACGCTGCTTGCACGGCTGGCGTGTATTGGCACACAATGGGTAGTACCACGTCATCATTCGACCTGGTGACAAGTCTCCCATAGTGCTCACACACTATCCCAGCAGTCGCTTCGGATCCATCACCTTTCTGGAGTTGAAAATTACCATCTTATTTACGAATGCACGCACTACACTACTCATAAACGAAGCTGCTGGCTATATAACATCAAAGACAGCAGTACGACTCTCGTTAAGGAACCAACCATCCGAGGCGAATGAATAGTTAATACAAAAGTCTCACAGTGAAAACTACTCAAGATGGCCCACTTGGGGCGAACAGATGTGCTCGAAACTGAAGAACTTTAATACTGGTCCAGTATGATCACCAGCGCGAAAGACTACATAACGGGACATGATATTTGTAGGATGCATCTCTTTAACCAGTACTACGCTAACAGAGCTTTCAGAAAGACCCTAATGATCAATCGCTACTAACCTTCATGTGCTCGGTGACGAAAAATATTTTGCTACTTTGAACTACGTTACAAGTTAACAAGTATCACCACTTCTGTTCCCAGTAGGCTACATGTTTAACTTCCGCATTGTTGTGGGATAATGGATTCGAGCTTCTGCATACTAAAACTAAACAGTTTTCCAAAAGTGAAAGTCCTCTCACTGAACAGCAATGCCATATCATTGTCAATCGGACAGAATGGCCAGAGCAAGTGTTGAGGATGTTAACAGACATTGGTTATTCTACAGTGGAGAATAATTCCATAAGTATTGAATAGAAATGCATGAAAAATGTGACATAGCTAATGTTGCGGGGAAAGAAACTGCTAGTTTTAAATGAAGTGTTAGAAATCCAATATTTTCGGTGAACTAAATATTCACGAGACCCAGCAAATGTGTAAACTGCCAGTAAAGTATTACAATGGAAGCCAAACTCGGATCTTTTTAATCAATAAACCAAAGGATAATGTGTGGACCCAATGTATTCTTGAACACCGGACTCAATAGGCATCTGTCAGTGATCGAGGGCATAAGTAGCACGAACAAGACCTACACGATTTAATAAAATTACTACAACACGAGGGCTTGGAGGAAGTTTTTAGGACAGAATGGAAAAAAGTACCACACACGAACGTGAAGTGGACAAATACAAATTCTCCTCTGGGTGACGTAAATCTTGTTGCAGCTGTGCAGTTATGGTACGGAGATGCAAGCTCACCACACTCACAATAGTTCAAAATAGGCTCAGGTTCTGTTTTCAACACTGCTATGTTCTGTTATCTGGCTTTCTTCTTTCCCAATCTTGTGGCTAGCCACGCACGTGCAGTTTGATGCAGACCAGTGTAAACAAGCGATTGTGTGTCTTGTTAGAGTTAATTTATAACCGGAAGTGTTCAATTATCAACAAGTTTGATGTGGTTAATACACTTTACTAGTTGACTAGATATTCACACGCACTATATCCCTCAACCTATCTCGGTTCACCAAATTACATTCCATGCTCAGGATTTTTATTATCGTATTTGCAAGCAATAATGATCAGGTCTACTATAACGCTCTTTGGTTGTTAGAGTGCATTCTGCTTGATGGACAGCTGAACGGAAACAATGAAGGGACGCTGACGAAAGTACACAATCCAGTTACAAATCCAGTTACAAAAGAGTACAGACAGTAGAAATTTTGAGGATAAATGTTTCTCCTGGACCGAACTCGGGGAAGTCTAACGGTGTGATTGACACGAACAAAACACGGTTTGAATCTCTTCACTTATTTGTTGACAGTAAATTAACCCAATTCATGGGGAGAGTTTATGCTGGAAACGCATATACTGGATACTGGTCTGTCAATGCGGTTAGAGAAACAAAACCTATGGTAAATAATTTCGCTAATAGTGGATGAATTTTGCAACAGAAGAAAGTGATTATTTTATGAGAAGAACATGTCGAAGCTGTCAGTATAATTCTAAATCCCTCGACTATTCAGCTAACTGGACGGACAAATAGACGGACTTATGGTGGTTTTGTCCCGATGAGTGACCACTTATAGACGGACGGATATAAACCGTCAAACTATGTTCAAAAGTGAAAGATCGAGCCTAGACCACTAGGAGAACCCTCTAGTTCACTTAAAACAACATGAGTGCAATTATATCCCCAGATTGTACGGACTACCTGAAGTTTACTAAGCGGGAGATTGAGCAGTTATGTGGTTAAACTAGGTTAGTTGCTTGAAGGTGCTCAAAACTTTTAAAGAAAGTGTTTTCTAATAAAAAAGGCATGATATCTTAGATTGGACTGGCTTTTCTTATTAAAAAGTTCATAGGTGAACGCCGTTTTATTGTCCATCTGTTATTTACAGTGTGCTACCTCGTGAAACAATGAAATATTTTCAGACCTGTATGCGTGGACTACTCGTAAACTATCTAGACTGACACGCAAGCCTTTCTTCAGTTCAGTTTAGCTTTCTCCCACCTGATACCAGTAATCTAACTCAAAGCTTAACCAAATCGGTAAAATTACCTACCTGTCCATACTTTAAATATTTTATGAACACAAACGTCTAATTGGGATGGTTGAGTAGCTAGGTCTGAATAGAACATTTTCATTTTTTTGATTCGGGTTTATATATCAACTTGGTATAGACCGAACCTCTTAAGATCGTGCATTGGTTCGACTGTACTTCAAGGCTAAATTTTTCACAGCTGTCTTCATATAGTTTGTTAACCTGCCAAACTACAAATCATATGCTAAACTGTTTAAAGCATTTAGTATGATAAATAAGCTGCTCTTTGTAAGGTATCGTTTAATTTCAAGTTGGCCTCGTAAATATTAATAGCATGTACTATCAAGTTACCAAATCTAACATTATTAATGGTGATCTGGGTGGTTGCCAGCAAGCGTCTAAAGCTGCAACTCTCTGAATGTACTGAAATATTTATCGCTTTAGTCTTCGAGATGTAATTAGTGTTGGGACAATATTATGACGCTTATTCTTGAAAGTTGCGTGCTACTTTTCTAAATTACAAATATCGTAACTAATCGTCGGTAATCATTCTTGTTTGGGTCATTCGCTCAACTTAGCTTGTCGCTATTTCCTTTAGTGTGAAAATAGCTATCTGTTCACTGTTGAGATGTTTACAGCTGAAAAGTCTTACAGCTTGCTTAGTCTAGCTTTAGAGTTTCACAACGACTATATCATTTTCTCAAGTGTGTGCATATTAGCAATGATATCCTCGCTCATCTGTGAGATTAACATCTGATTGCGAGGCAGTTCTCATGGTTCAACCCCCGTCATATCCGATGTTTGAATCTCCCCTCGAGAGTGCCGAATTCTGGCAGTGTTACTCCGTTTAATGACATTGTGCCTTGACAACGAGATAATTACGAAACGCGCCAACTTAACAGCTATTTCAGTGTGTCAGTATTGCATTCCAGTCGCACCGGCTAAACAGTGATTAGTCCATCTTACGTTGTCTGTGTATTTAATGTGCATTTTACGTCTGTGTCATTTATTCACGACTTTTTGCACGCACTATACTACCTGGGTTCTTTATATTGACTCGGTAAGAATGGAACGATTATGCCTCCCCTATCCCGTTTGAAAGCAGCATTCTATGACTGGTTTGCTCGTAGAGAAGTTGTAGGCACCAACAATTTTAGTGTTAACGACTTTACTGAAACTCCCTACACAACATTTGCAATATGAGTGTCAAGTGATAGGATGCATGTGTTCAGTGTGAATTAGATGAAATATTTTCCGTTGGAATGTTGTGGACGTGATGTTTAATTTAAAGCGACCCAAAATTCTACTCACTCAACAAAAAGGCTCAACTACACTCTGAATAAAATAGATGGCTGAAGACTCTCTGACACATAGCTGCCGGTCACTGAGGGATAAAGATGCTTAGCATTGTCGTTTTGATGGAATAAACCTTTCAGCAGACCAACAAACTTGTTTCAAAGGTAAAACTACTTGTTTCTCGAGGTTGCTGTAAACGTGAACCACCCAAACCTGAACTCAATCAAACAAAACATTAGCGAAAATCGCCGACGCCGAGTGCTTAAGAATAGGTCATGAACTAGTACTAAAACTACATCAGTAAGCTTTAAATAAGGTCAACAGTCTCAACTAGAGGACCAAAAATTTACTATAGTGGAAGTGTCGAATAGAGTCAAAAGAAGAGTTCACGTGAACGCATCTGAAAAAGCAAAGCTAACCAAGCAATGTTCACAAACAGGTATGGGTATATTTTCATCGTTGTCTGTTCGGTTGGGACTGATGCAAAGTCGTTGAAGTGATGGTCACCTGGTTAAATCTCTGCGCCTGCCCTAGAAATGGATATCATGTACCTGCACAATCGGGATCAGAGGATCTGCGAGTCGCAGGGAAATGTTAACAAAACAAATCATCAAAAGAAACAAATAAATATAATTCACGACGAGTATGGAGCACACTTTGATCATATGCACAATCTAAAGTCAAGTATCACCTAAAAGCGGTTTTCAGCATTAGTGAAAGACGAGTTATTCAGCCTTCAGAACAGTGTCCACTAAGTACCAACCTTTAATCAGACCGCTATGGGCAAAATTTGAAAGCTGAGGATTGCTAGGGAATCTCGACACCAGAGCCACATTCCAGTCCCAGCCAAATGACGCAGGTAGATGAAGTGACGCTAATAAACAGCTGTACGCTATCTCAAATAAAATCCGATGAATACCACCTTTCTTTCAAACTGTAACTGCAGCCTTCACAAACGCTACTGTACATTCATGACTACAAACTGCAATGTGTGGGTGTTACAGTTTAGGAGACGCGTCAAACTGCAACCTTTAACACGTAGTCAGCCCTGCATAGAATAGAAGCACGTGACGGCCATAGCTCCTAACTTCATTGAACACGAGATTGACAGTGCAGTAACGACGAGACACAGTCACCTAGTCGACTGTGGATAACAGTAGCCGATTGTTCGGCGCTAGGCAGAGATAAACAGCTGAAGTGCGGACGCTGGCATCAGCGGGTGGCACCTCCCTATTTAGTTTGGATTGTTTTTACCAGCCTACCTGATCGGCGACAACTATCTTCATGCGAATATTGTTCTTGTAAACAGCCCTCTTTCCTCAGAGAATCCTGATTTGGGTCGTAGTTCAAAATGGATTACTCTGATATGGTGAACACTGAGCGAAGACGCACATGGTCTGTACGTTTTGTTATGGCTTGGTCATCTGGAAGGACGATTTCAGTGGTCTGGCTATTTTTCTCTCTAAACTTTCTGTGTTTCCATTCTTCTTCACATGATGATTTGAAACAAACTGGATCATTTAAGGTTAAATCACGATCACGTGATCGTGATACAATAGTAGAATCATGCTACAACCGCAAATAGATGCTTCAAACGCACCATATTACCTGTGTTTTTGGTGTCTTGAAGTTGATTATTTTGTATGCCACTAGGCCATCAACACTGTCGTAAATTTAGCATCAGGCCCGTGTTACTTCGTCGCATTTTTCATACCTAGTCATACAATAGTAAATAGCGTTTTACTTCTAATTCATCTGAATCAGCTAGTATTTTGACTTTTTAACCTTATGTTAATACTTTATGACATTACACAAACACTAACCAACGTAGTTTACATAACAATGAAGACGATAGTCGGTATTTCTGGAGGCCTTCACCGCAGGTGTTTCTTTATGTTGGACTGTCAAAAGTGGACACCGTACAAGACCGGCAATCCCCATTCGGGTGTGTAGTACATTGTTGCATATCAGTGATAAGTATGGCTTTATAGGCATTCGTCAATTCCCACTGTTGTTTGGTCCAGATCATTCGTGACATAATCGGTACCGGTTGATTAGATGCAGCGTAAGTGAGGTTTTGGAAAGGCATTCGGTTTTCTAAGTCTTCTCATCTTAGTAGATTCTTTGGAATTTATTTTCTTTATATTTTGCAGCTAACTCTGGTTTCAACATTCCAAATGAAACGGTTTAGTTTTGTTTGACCTCATCAGACAATGAAAAGGTCAAACTGAGGATCCGTTTAACAGAATTCGCATTTAAGGCTCAGTTCCATTCCTAACAAACGGTTCGTTGGGTTTGAGGACGCTTCAGAAAATGTCTGAACATTTTCATTTGACAAGTTATTATACTGTAATGGTAAAGTTCAAGTTTCCTTAGATATGCCGTGCAAGTGTTGGAACTTGAAGTAAAACCCTAAAAGCTGTTTAGTTAGATAAACCTTTGTGGCAACTATCCACCGGTAAACATAGTCTTAAGGGAGTCGTCAAGACGTTATTGCTTCCAGTCTCCAAGGCGACAACATTGTTAATGACATCGGGTGCAAGTCAGTGTTACTGAAGTTAGAGACTGCAGATTCACAGTTAGTCTTGTTGCCCATTTGGCTGGTATATGAGGAAAGTCTTTGACTTGAAGTGTCCACGGTTTGCAAAACAAGTCAGATAATACCTGGCAGGCGTGCGCAGTGCATCTCGTCTACTGTGATAAAACAGTTGCCGTACTACTAAAACTGACAGCTGAGTAGGCTAGTCAGTGGTCGAACAAATGTGACCGTGAAATAGAGACTTTGCTATCAGTGGTATTTTACTATAGTATCAGCGTTTGATAGTGCTTGTGACTAATCAGAATTCAGTGGCTTTTGTGATGTGCCTTGACAAGTGAGGCAGTTGGAAATATGAACAGCTGAGTTAATCTCTTTTTCCGTCCTGGAAGTGTGGCGTACCGCAAAGAAAACCAAATGATGAGTGTAATAATATATCTGAAGACTTTCCCCTTGCGGGACACCTTAACTGTCTAGAAATGTTCATATCTTTTCTACAAAACCAAACAGTAATTGATGTCTTGACTAGCTTTAGTGGATGGCTGTGTATGGGAGATAAATCTTATGTATATATCCTACTTTTTAAGATAAGTAAAGCGACACTCTGTGTTGGCAGCTGAAAGATACCACCAAAAGATGCTACCATATATGCTAACCAGTGAATAGTGGACACTGTTAGCTGCTGAGTCGGTGAGCTGACAACAGTGTGACAGGTGACTGAGGGATCTGGATAGGTCATGAAGAGTATGTTGGCTGCTGGATCTTGTGCAGCGGTAAACTAAGCTAGCGGTTGTTGAGGAGAACGATAGGACAACGCAGATGGAAATGAGAGATTTCCGCAATGAGGCGTTAAATCAGCGAGAATCTACGAATAGTGGTGATGCGGTGCACGAGTATTCGTCCATGTTGAATCGATATTTGTAGCTAGTGGATGAGAAAGATTGTGTTAGACAGACGTGATTACTGAATGTGAAAACTACCGTCGAAGTAACATGACGTAAACAATGGAATATGGACGACGGTGTTGATCTGGTACATAAGTCTTTGAAATCGTTTGGTCATGCGTAAAAATTAGACGCCTGTCGGCGAGAATTATTGAAAACAAATAAGCGAAGCCGTGTGGGTCTCGGTGACTAATTTAATACAGTAAACTTTCAGCCTGTGATAAACAAGTGCCATGACCAGCTGAGTGATCACGGGCTACAGTGTCATCAAAAAATACAAACCAATAAAATGCGTCCACGTGTTGATATGCACACAAAACAAGCGAACATATCCACACTGTAGGCGGATTTACTGGATGTGTTGCAGACGAGCTAACGGCGCGCATAATGATAAAACATGACATTATTGCAATTGGTAAGCAAGACAGAAGAAGAGTTCAAAATAAGAAATTATCATGGTAGTTTGTATAACAAAGACTGAGTAGACCCAAAATTACGTATCAAATATCATTTTCTGAAATGAAACTAATGTTATTTACACTCTTCATCACTGTTTTAGACAGAGATGAATGTCATCATTGTCCATTTGATACAAAAGGCGGTTCTTCGTGAGAATAATCGAGCTAAATTTTTGGTCATACAAACGTAATTGGAAAAACAAGATTTGGAACCAACCCATACTTCTAAGTGATGTAGGAAAACCTTACCAATGTTCAACTTTGAACAAGTCTACAATCAGCGTCAAATCAAGGCAAATTAAAGGGAATAATATTAGGTTGGCTAGCGTATACAAGGAAAAATTCAAGTCACCTAATGTAAGGAAACATCGGACAACTTGAATAACCATCGGAAATAAAAGTACCTCAAAATATGAAATACTGAACAAGACTTGTTGAGAAAGTACAGATGTTTGCTACGTGTACTGAGCCGCACGACTGCAGTAAGTAGTAACATATTCTCCTCATTCTTCTTATAACACGTTTGTATACACAATATGACTATGTAAATATGACAATCGAACAAAATTGCAGGGTTGCGGCAAGGATCCTTGAAGATGTTGCAAGACTACTGTTCCCAGTACATTAATCAGTGCATTGGAACTAGTTAGTATATACTGCTTGCTGGACAGTTTTATAAACCATATCACTGATTTCCCGTACGCGTTCACTGATCGGGTTTTCAAGTGGTGATTGTCAGAAAACATTGTTTGGATGATTTATTGAGGTTAGTCGTTTATACCTGAGATTAACAAGGCCAATTTTGTCCCTGTCCGCTAGATGGTCGAGCAACCTGACCGATGCTAACAACATACTGTGGACAAATAACCTAAAGACGAGGTGTGCAAGATTGGTTAACACACGCACCTTGAATACAGCTAGTGTAAGTTTAACTTGTTGCTCTAATCATGTTATGCCCTAATTATGAAATACAAAAATTAACAGACTTTAATTTTATGTTACTTTTGAAGAAACTCAGCGTTAAGAGAAGAGAAAAAGCTACGGTTAACTATGATTGCGATCATGTTTTTCAAACTGTAACGAACCTTGACTAAACAGTGTTATCGTGTGTTTCATCGAATGAGGTCGGATGGGACATTGGGGTTTAAATTGGTTCCCAGATAAGTATCTCT
The DNA here is from genome assembly GCA_013368495.1 of Paragonimus heterotremus. Classification (NCBI taxonomy): domain Eukaryota; kingdom Metazoa; phylum Platyhelminthes; class Trematoda; order Plagiorchiida; family Troglotrematidae; genus Paragonimus; species Paragonimus heterotremus. The sequence goes on from LUCH01002631.1 coordinate 68,190, forward strand.
TGTGTGTTGTTGATCGAAGTGCATATTAGTGGATGATATTTCACAATGAACGTTTCAAAGTGTCAAACGACACACAGTTTGTAAAGAATCAAATTCATACTCCTTTGGACTGAAATAAGTGTACAGATTATTAGCATGCGACAATTGACTGTGTGATTGTATGCTCAAAATACAGTCAGATGACTTGAGAAGGTTTCGTACTTAATTACAGGTTGCCTCAAAACACTCAGATATTCATATAGAATGAGATCAAGTTTACAAACATGTTATTGAGCTATCAAGATTAGTACAACGCCGAAACGTAGTGATAGCCCAAGCGATAGCTATTCGATTACGTCATTCTGTGTGATGTTGTAATAAGCAGTTTATTCATATTCCTGATCTCTCTTGGCTTGCTACTCGTTTGCACACAAACACAGTTCGGGGATACTGAGCTGACATTGCTAGACTGCTGCTTAAAATTTCCTATTAGTTGGTATGCTTGAGTTGTTTGCTTTCTCAATGTTTGGATGTGATCCACATCTGTTATTTAACTTACTGATCACGTTGACAGAAACAGACGTTTGTCAACTTGTTCTTATTCCAATTATAACCTGATCATTATTCACAATCACAGATTCACATAGACTTTTGTGCTAGCCCCATCGCAGTTAGTAAGCAAACGCATTGCTAGTGAGCAGTATGTTAACTTAGTCAATTATGTGGCAATCCACTTGCGAGAACAACCGAGATTCTTCTGTACTCAGACTAGTGACGGGAAACACATGTCTCTGCGCTACATGTGGTCTATCAGCTAAGCTACAAAACTACACTGACAGTCTGAAACTTTAACATTGGGACTCCGTGAACCAATCGATCTATTGTGCATTAGAGTTACACCAAATTGCACAAAACATCAATCACTGTGTTAGGGTCAGGTTAAACAACCAATATCCGTATTGGTCGATGCACCTGTTGGATCTCGGGAATGCATTTTTAATGATTAGTACCGTAAATATGTGCACTATTGAGCTAACAAGTAGTTCTGCTGCAAGTGTATTTCAGAACAACATATGTTCACCTCAGTATTTCTTCCCCCTCACTCACCTCTACGGTTCTCATTAAATAACTGTTCAGAGATAGACTGCCTCCATGATTTGACTCATGACAGCTTCCGGCCCGAATGCTGTTTTCTAATAATTGTCAGCATACCATAACTAGTGGTTACGGCGGACTGAGATGCTGGGCATATTCACATAGATAGTTGAAACTATGGTTCTCCCGAAGGTATATTTAACGGACACCGTCCCGTGAGTAGAAAACTTAAAAATTTAACTTGCCGACGGAATATTTTCTAGTCATCTAGTGAACGACGGGCTCAAAGTTATAAAGACCAGACAAGAGTCATGGACTTGAAGTTAAAATCTGCTATCACGCACACAATACTGGAAAACCGAAAACCTTCGCACACCAATAAAAGTACGTAGGCTGTGTTAAGCGATTCTAAAATGCTCAAATTTTGAGAGAACAGAATTAGGTAACCTTACTTGTGTTCTATTACGAAATACTGTTGAAGAAAATGGGTTTCCGTTGAGTAATGTGCGATTTAGGTCAAACTGGGTTAGACATCACTACTGCTCTTGGCTTCTGTATTTCAGCAGACCACTCAACCAGGAACTTTCCAAAGAATCGTTACACTCAAGTGATGTGATGTACCTCCAGAATTCAATCTCTGACTTCGTTCGTATCAAGCGACCGCATTGACAACTGAGCCATTCATCTCGCATCGTGAGTTTACTGACTAACGTTGACGCGACGATTACTCTATCTATTTCGAAGCGAGTGGGCAATCCCAGCACTACTCACGAACGATTGTAATTGAACGATTTTGTATAATATTTCAACCGTGCTTGACGTGAGGTCAGTCGCATACCCGTCAACACGGCTGTCATACAAAATTGTGACCGCGATCCAAACCCCGGCCGGGACAAGGTTATGTGCTGTTGATGAGTTCTAACATGAGTCATATTCGAGTCTAGTGCTTCTTTTTGGAGGGGAACGAACGGACTGTGTATTTGATGCAAATTACACGATTAACCCCTAATGATATAAACTTTGTTTTTACCATTATTTACGGTGATCTGTTTGTGTCAAAAATATTACATAAACTCCAAGTTTTTGGACATCATTTATAAGGTTTAAGCTGTTTTATCTTTGCTGAATACGAGTCACAAACGTCAAGTCTATGTAATCCGTGCATAACCTAAAGTATGAAACTCCAGATTATAAGTACGTTATTACTGTATATTTATAAATTATGACTAGACCATTATCCGCCAAGTTATCGCTTAAAAAAAATCTAAGGAAACTTATATTCCATGCATATGATACTACTCCGTTCTCTGATACCGAAAGCATTTAGTTTATCCAGGTGGAAACTATCCGGGAACATATGAAAAAAAAAGATGACATATTTACAGTTCAAACTACTTCCCTGAATCCATTAATATCACTCTATCACGTTACCACTTTACGGTTGAAAATTGGCAGAAGGGAACCTGTTGGTTCGATCTAAAAATATGGCATAATATTGATACCACAAGATTCGAGTCTTTGTTCTACGCATTAAACAGGCATGACACAACACTGAATTTGTGACAAAAATTGAAAACCACAAGACATTTCTCAATCAGTAAGGGAAAACAGATAGTTTTTACTCAGTTATACACTAATTTGCAAGACCACTTTCGTGTGTGAATGCAGTCGTCGTTAGCTTTGCGCTGATGAAAATAATTTCCTGATAGTTAACTTCTCTGGGGGGACATGCTGTCCGTGCAAGTTGAATGGTGTCTCCTGGTTTCAGCTCTGAGCTACTTGTCGGTCAAACATTTGTTGCTTGTCAGCACTCGTCAGAGTAGACTCACGGCGACCAGAACTGAGGTGTCAGAAATGAATGAATTGACGCAGAGACAGAATATTTTCTACGCTGTTGAGCTTAGCAATTTGACAGTAGTGCGTGGACATATAGCACCGACTTGACCATGTTGGGTTAATCCTCCTTACTGAAAACACTGTTCACTGTTTTTGATTCCATTGTTGGATGCCAAACAAACACTGATAAGACAGTCCAATGCATTGGTGCGAATAGGAATTTGAATAGAGCGATGGCCTAAGAGAGTTGACGCAGTTCCATTCCACGTACATTGCGTCAATAAAACGTAGAATTTGTGCGTTTATTCACTTCATGTCATACTCTATGTAAACGATGTTCATGCAAGTTAAGCCAGCGGGTTGCCGTTGTGACGTTTCAACAGCATACACTGTTCATTGCCACCTAATCTGCTAGTAACCATTCTTGTTCGCTAAACGAGATCATCGCCCGTTTTAGTGTCTGTATCTTCCATTAAAACAGAAACATAAAATTTGATTATTCATACGCAGTGTTACATTATATACACAGTCAAGCATATAGCAGACATTTTTATAACATTCTTCTGACCCACAGAAATTTCGAGTTATAACTACCACCCTCCTTAAGGAGTTTACGTTAGTGAGCGACTATGTTAGCGTCACAATTGTGGGCGTAGGCAAGTAATGTTCGAAAATGTAACAATGAGTACTGATAAATACAGCGCCGCTCTAGATGTAAGTGGTAACTATGTTACGAAGACTTGTTTGTGGTTGTACGTTCACCATATGGAGTTTATCTTCCACAAGTGTAAGATATGATACACTAGACTTTCGTATCTATGAGACCTCGCAAATCTAACACTTCTAGCATTAGGTGTTTACCGTTACCAATGATGTACCCCATTAAAACTCCCCACTCTCTTGAAAAAGCAGTTTACCGGCCAACTGGTAGTGAACACTTCCGAACAACCACTCAACTTCTCACAAACCACAAGTAGTTTGCGAAGTTTGGACCGGCATTTGTGTGTTAATGTGCGGCCTGTACCTTTTTACCAGGATGTTTACATCTCAGCGGAGAGTGCTACTGCATATACCCACCAGCTGTTTTTGTACTTTTTCAGTCCGCTACCCCAAACTATGCACGCATATATCGTATTTACGGCAAGTGTTTTCTGTAACAGTTATCTGACTAAAAGGGTCATGGAAGAATACAACTCCGACAACAGTAAACTTTTGATCTACCATCCCCTAAAGAAACCTGCGGCTACAACAATAAACACATCAATTTTGGAAACAAGTTCCTAAATTAGAAAACACCAAGGAAACATAATGTGTCATCATTATGAAATACTTGGGGTAAAAAATACGAATTTTATATCATACATTTCTCAGCTGTCTGTGACGATGCGGTGATAAATACGTTACAGGCTTTTTGCAAATTTCGTATTTATTTGTCCAAGTAAGCGGCCAATCGTTTTATAATCAACCTTAGGAAACAAAATGGAACAATCAACTAATTAGTGTAATTCAGTGTATACTGTTTCATTTTAAGGCATCATGCTTGTCTAACTCACGGGCTATCAGTACACTGATGATAAACTTCACTGTTTACGTGATTTGTTTGTCTATCATTACAGACTCCTCTGTGTTGAAGTGTCATACAGTCATTACCCAACCATAATATTATTCTTTTCGTGACTTCTCCAATTACTATTACGACTTTTTTTAAATTTTACTCTTAAGAGTATATTACTTAACACTAGAATTATTGGAAAAAATTTTATTCCTGGAACAATTCAATCATGATTTTCCTAATTTTCCCCACTACTCGCTTGGTTTACTAACGAGGTAATTGTGAACATAAGTTATTTTCTTGCAAATCACGAGCAACAAATTTTGTTTTCCAAGCAAGATGGTGTGTATACGAACGAGCGGTCATTGTTTTACCCTAGAAAAATGCACCAAGCAAGCCGTTTAAAGTAAGCAACATAATGCAACAGAAGGCGTTAAAGGTTGATCGGATGTTTCATAACATCAACCGTTGATACTATCCCGAATATTCGTTAACTCCTATGACTTCGTGCCAAGAAGACATGCGGTATACGATGCTTATAGGTAAATGAATTTTATGCCAGAACGGTGGCAGAGTATTTGGAGACAGTGGAACAGTATAACTGAGTCTTCTGAGTGATTTTGTTTTGTGCTTAAAAACGATCTTAGTGAAAACGTACTAAACGTTACCGATTAGAAATACAAAAAACCGAATACTTCCGGAACAATTAAAAGGAAATAACTTGTTACACTCTAATCTGCTCTGGATTTACCGGCCATTGTGCAAGTCGTGATAGGACAGACAAGCAAGGAAGTTGTATGCGATTGACACACTGAGAAATCCGAAAACTGTTTTTGAAAGCCAATCTCACTGACTTCGAACAACTCACAGTGGAAAGACAACGAACAACAAGCAATCTAGTATTGAGGGACATAGTTGTTTAGAAGATAACACAATCTGTTTTGTATGATATACGACAAACTAATGTGCGAAATAACATGTTCTTCAAACCAAGGCACCAAACGACCAGCAAACGGGTAAGCATACTTGCATACATTCCTGGTGACAAGAACGGATTATCACCAACCAACTTTAAAAAGATTACACTCCCAAGGATTGGCAACTGCGAAAGCTCACCCTTGGTTTCGCATCCCCAAGATTTTCCAAATTAGTTTACTCGATCGAACTGCGTGCGTGGAAGTATTTATAGCATGCATACTTGACGTTTCTAACATTTCAAGGAAAATAACGTATGTTAATGCAAGAAAGCGGAAGGGTTTGACTAACTGAAATTAGGGACTTCGTTATGCGGCTTTTAAACAACACCAACCGTAAATACTGTTCTTATATATTTAAAACACAACCGTGGAGTTGTAGGGAACTCGCGGAGGGGAGCTCATTTCTAAACATTTTTAACCATTCAGAATTATAAGTGGAAGTACGGAACTACTTACTTCTTTCGGAGCTTCTAAAATATTTCACTTCTCAGCCATATAGCCAACTCATTAAGTTTAGTTTCTCTTCTCACTCCTTCTTCACAATACACAAGATTTTAAGACGGAAATATCATGTAATTTTCTGTCAGATGCCACTGTTCGAGAACGTGCCACACATTGGCAACTGTAGCTTCTCAGTATAAGTTGAGTTGAGTCTACATCGCAATTCTGCAAGTGGAAGAGGCCAGCAGTCATTGTTTCTTTTTTGAGCTTATTTCGCATGAGTGGTAATAATCCTACACGGGTTTCTCCTTTTGCCTGATATTGCCCTGTTGTTTCAGAAATTGATCCTGCCTGGAACCTTTTCTTATCTAGTATCCTTAGAGTGAGAAGTTTAGGGTTTCTTGTTAACATGTTCTTAACCTATCGCATTTTATGGTATGGTGATCATTCTAACCAATCCCACTGTTTTTTAGCTTACCAGTGTACGCGTTAACCGTACGACCCCGTTCGCCGTTGAAATCCAGCAAACCTCCTCGGGACATCTTAAATTAACACTAATACATCTCCAACTGGAAAAGATGTGATATGTTGGCAACATGCACAACCTTCAAGTACACTGGAGATCGGACACCATTGTTCACAAGTTAACTGTGTTGCACTCTCTTTCCAGAATGCACTTTGTATAGTGGTCGGTGAAACGGACGTCAGAATCATTACTCAGTTGTTCTAGGTGGTATTCACCTCTGAACTACATTTGGGCCATTGATTTCTATGAATGGCTTGGACTGGATGAACTCATCTGTAGAAAGTCACCTAATGATTCGCGGAAGCCTAAAGCTAGAAAGTGCTGGTAACTCCATCAAACTGAGCAGTGAGCGCACTAACCAATCTGGATGGAAATCTAGCATAATATCGGATTTTCTTATTATGAGTACCGGTATAAAACAAGCCGTTTAAATATCACGCGTTAAAACAAATAGGCCAAAGGCTAAGCCATGCCAACCAACTCGAAGCCGTAGGCCTTGAAACCAAATGAATTTTAACAATACGCTGATGATTTTTGTTGGTAAAACAATCCATGGGAATTCAATAAAACTGATATAAGCTTCGTGCTTGAACTTCTGCTTTTGATTCCATTTTGGAAGAAAGCAAGTTTTGACACTGTCGACAAACTGGAGACCAGACTTTAGAAAATCTAGGGAAACAATAGTAAAGATTAAAAAATATAAGTGAAGTAAAACGACGAACCACGTAAATTTTTGAACTTAAGAATGAAATAGTGATCAGGTAAACGATACGGCTTTTTAGATGCTACTTCAATTCTGATATTGCTTAGTACAAAAAATTATATCCAGTTCCTTGTATAAGTGGGTAACGTATACTTGTGATTTCCAGCAGCTATTGACGTTCTTTCACAACGACAAGCTATCCTCTGGAACACTAAGTTCTCAATCACTAAATAGCCGCATTGTCAATGTGAGTCACTCAAAAATGAATATGTTACATAATTTCCGGTCTGCTTACTGCAGTGGGCAGAACGTAGCAAGTATAGTGAACAAGTGAGTGTACGCTAGACCCTCATCCACTAACAAATTAAAACGACTTTCCCGAACAGTGATCGAAACGTAGTCCCAACAGACATCGAACTGAAGAACGCGGTAGGTTTCGGAAACAAATGTATATTTTCAGCAGTGTTTAGGAATATGAGACGTAATTAGTTACATTCTAGTCTGGGACCAACGACGGTAACCAAGAGAAGAAAGAAACGGAACGTGAGGAGGGCTCAAACCCACTCGGCGGCACTCAAAAGCTTCGCCAGAAGAAAAGTGCATGGAACCCTCGAGTTCTTCAAGTAACACACTAAAACATAAGTGTTAAACGACCCTAAAGAATAGAATAGTAGATGAATCGTCAGGAGGAGAACGGGCATTCGCTGCGTGCAATTGGTTGCACAGTTGACAAAACAAGGCACTGGATTCGTATCAGGCCTCCTATATCAGACGTACACAGAATCCTGGATACAGACAAGACAGGCAAAAATGCACAGCTGCAGCCGTGATCCTTAGAGAAACAACACGATCGCTGGCCACTACTCATCGTTCATGAACGCGTGGTACACGTTTGTCAGTTTTCGTTCTTTGATCATGTGAAAATGTCGTGAGTGGTAACAGTAACTGCTAATGCCATTCCAATTAGTTGTTTTACTTCTTCCGTTCTGTAAGTTGCTTACCCCAGTATTGTGTGAATCAGTGAAGTATCACTATTCCTCAGTTTTTCCGAGACCATCTCTGTTGTGTCCAATCGAATGCAAATGAGCCATGCAGTAGGCCAGTCAGATTGCTCTGACCTTCAAGCGATCGATAACACGTGCGGGTTCCGGCTGCCTGTGCCGTGTGGACTGAGAGTTTTCCGGAAAGTTACTTGAAGCGGTTGCTCTAATAAAGCTTACTTACTACTGGTATTTTCCGTTGTTCTTGGATACAACAATCTCCATTGATGCCTACTGAAGAACCGTCTGTTTGGTTTCTTGGGTTCCTTCACATTATTCGTGTATCATTTGAACGGAGACCATGTCATTGTCATGTATTTGTATTCCCATCTTAACAAACTCTGTTTGATGCAGGGTGTCTATCTTATTCGACTTCCCCGGGCCATTGACTCAAAATAACTCACCGTTTCTGCAATGTCTTCTACCGCCAGTTTTCCTTTGTAGAATTCTATGATATGTTATCTATCACAATTCGTTCCAGTGCATATTTGCGTTTGTGGTCTAACTGCCTACGTTCGCGTCACGTGAACAAACTAGAGTCGTGGTTGCAGACTAAGTGATGACCCACTTCCTTGGTCCCATAAGATGAGTGCGTATACGGATAGCATTAATCGACTGAGTAAGCAGAACCACCGTCAACTGTGACCAGACGCAGAGGAAATAACCTAATGGCGTGTGGACATATTTATTTTCATAGTGTGGAGGCCTTATTCATTTGATTTGCGCTTGGTTTTGTTAAGATCATTTTCGTATTTTTAGTTATTTTATCCACACACAAATCATCCACTGAGGGAGATATTTTGTCACAGTTGTTGGCAGTACACTATTGTTCATTGTTCATTGTTCATTGATAGAAGGCAGGAGTCG
>LUCH01002632.1:17103-29185 GCA_013368495.1 Paragonimus heterotremus
GTAGACTCACCGTTGGATTATTGTACATGATCCTAGGTGGTCCTTAATGATGGACACAGGACACCCTGTGTGCTCAAATAAAGCACGTACACTAATCAAGAGTGCTGAAATCTTCGGAACACACCACAACAGAACTGTATGCAAAACCCCGAACGAACACTGAAATCCATATAGCACAATCCCCGTCCCCAAATACACCATGTACACCAGTCAGGAACGCTAAAGCTGTAAAAAGCACATCGCAGCATAATTGTGTACATAAACTGGAAAGACCAAATCAACAAACGGCGTACGAGTTACAAATGACAGTTGGAATAAACTGAACGGTTTGTTGGTTTTCAGGTTTTGTAGTTTTTTGGAACGTTTTCAGAAGGACGTTTCTTTGCACCATAGTGACGTGGGTCAAGTTCCAGTTGATACATAGTAAAAATATTGCAACTCAATATAAAAACTGGTTGGTGTGTAAAACCCGTGTGATGTACGCTCATAGGACTAGTAACATTGCCTAGGGGTAACTAAACCAACGAGTATCCTGAGACAGGTCGTGCGAATGGACACCAGTTGGAGTGAGATTAAGCAGATAGCGTAGATTTGGTGCCGGTAGTGTTATCCACGCAGTCGTTTATTGATAAATGTTGTAGGCTTGGATATATCCATCGTTCGCACAAACATGCGCAAACAATCCCGTATGATCTAACAAAGCGTTTGATGTGGTGCTACAAGTCGAAGATGGTTGTGCGCCAGTGAGCAATCAGAAATGATCGTGCGGCGAGGACAGTGATGCAGGTCGTGTTCTCTTGCGTTACCAGCGTTAGGCAGTGCCTACGACGTCGCATAGTCCGATGCCGACTGAGATGTACCGTGGCAGAAAACTGCACTCGTGTGGCTCAGCGACAGAGATTGTCTCTGGGTCGGTCCTGAATGTTGGGGATGTCGTAGCGGGAATAAGCTGAGCAACACGTTGGTACATCGGATGAATTGTCCTTGCCAGAAAACTGATACAATTGTTGAGATATCTGATTTCCTGTGGGAATAACCTACCGATGAGTGATGCTGCAGCAAGTGTTAGTGGTTTGAGCCGACAGGACGTTTAATCCGAGGTGTGTACCTTGATGATTACGACTGTAAGAGCTACACCCTTGGGAAGATGCTCGAGAGGTGGCTAATAAAACCAGAGCTGTCAGATTTGTTGACCCGTGAATATTAAACTAGGTCAGATACTGGGTCAGTGAGTCGACTGCAGTGTGGCAACAGGATTCGGGGTCAAGATATGTCATTAGGGCGGCGTTGGCTACTGAGTCCCATGCTGGAGTAGGATAGGCTGCCGGGCGCTTTTAGGTAAATGTACTAAAAGAGCAGCATGAATTGAAACGATTACGTTTTCTGCAGAAGTGCTGAATAGCCGTATAACGAAGTAGTGATGACTGCATGTACAAGAAACGATCTAGAATGAGATGAACTTTGCGGCTGTGCAACGATGCATCAGCAGATGGAACGGATGTACATGAAAACTACCGAAAACCTAGGAAAATGTTTAGGCGCGATGGTTTAATTATGTCTGATAGCGCCGAAGTTGTGCATGGTCATGGTCACAGATTAAATAAATACATGCCAGACGCTTGGTTGACAATTGAGGCTACCGGATGAGCAAGGATTACTAAGCGATAGAGTAATATAGTGACCAGTGAGATTATAATGAAATCAGTAACCCTGTTTATAACCTCATGCCGCGTAAAAGAACGTATGACGACAAAAACCTGTAAAGTATGGATGCGGATACACCTAAGACTGACGGTAATATATGACTCGTATGATGATAGATGATGGTAGTAAAAACATGAAGTGCTTAAATTGGGGTTTTTATGGATTAATAAGCGTAGGATGGGTTCGGGGATCTAGCAAAAAGGAACGGGCTCACCAGTTCATGTTGGGAGTGGAGGCAAAAGTGCGCAAAAGGATGGCGTTGAGTGCGGGTTCACCAATTTATAATGATGAGTCAGGAGTTAAAGGTTCAGAAAAGAAATGCTCATTAATAGGGCTCACCAATTTGCGGTGGCGACCGTAGGAAAAGTGGTGAAAAATCATCGCTCGGTTCACCAGTTTGTAGTGGAGAAGTGGATATGCGCTAAACCCTCGTCCGCTAACAATTTGAAACGCGTATCCTGAAGGACACTCGAACGTACGATCCCACTGTGTGCTTGCTTGTCGCTCCGCTCTGTTATCGTTTCGTTTTGGTATTCGTTCACTCTCGCGTTGACCTCGCAGGTGAACAATATACTCTTTGTTTACTCGTTGTGTTATTCTCAATCGGTCGTCTTCGGTTCGCTTGATCCTACAACATTGAAATATGAGGAACATTCCGTTTGGCCGCCTTCTCTCTCTCGAACGCCGGGAGATGAGCGCAGAGCGTATACTCTGCAGAGGCATTTGTTAACGCGTCTCTTATGACCACCGAACGCAGATTTGGTTGATCGAATGTAATATGAAGAGCCGGATCGGACTACGAAACGTTAAAGCCTCGTCCCAACTACAGGCAAACTTTGGAACTTTCGTAAAGATACGACACGACCAAAATGCTCCTGAAAAAATACAGATAAATCGACTGTATTCACGCTCATGCTTTCGGTTCGGGAGAAGACGTCCTTCCGACGTATACTACACATTCATTGCGAGTTCAAACCAATGACAACCAGTGAAGTGGGGGCATATAGTTGGCCCACAGGGTCCGCAGGATTTATGGGATGGGTTAAAAAGGAAACCGTGTCACAGGGTTGGGGGATACACCAGGCAGGGGTAGGTAACCACTTATCTGTAGGGAACGTCGGCAGGTTCGCGTTTGCCGTCCGTCCACCCTCTTGGTTTGCAAGGCTGTCAGCTCACTACTCGATCTAGGGCTTGACATTACCGAGGTAACCGTTGCGAGAACTTTTACTGTTCGACACTTGATCTCGTAGGTATCGAGAAGTAACTCCAGAGGTAATTGATTTTCAACATGTCCATTGTTCGCTGAATGGCGTGGGCGTGACTGGTTCCTGTGGCATACTCAGATGTCGTTTCCTGCAATGACGTTGTAAAGGACCATGCTGTTCCGATGCCTGACTGTTGCCGATATCCAATGTTGATGACCTGGGCGATAGTCCCTTGTATAGACCAGATCACCGACGACAAATCCAAGTCGCAAGAGCCGCTGCGTTTCTTTTGGGGGTTTTCCCACCGGCATCGTTGCATCCAATTTCGGGGCCATGGGAACTTCTGCAGGCAAAAGTCCACTGAGAATCGCGGGATTTAGTGTAGTTTTGTAAGTTAGTAGGAACCTTTGTAACACTTCGTTCGGTCTGTCCCCGCGAGACTTCAAAAGTGCCCTCGCGAATGTTTTCACGAAACGCTGAGCTTGACCATTGAATTGCGCGTGGCATGGCGGCGAGTGTAGATGTCTGGGGTTGTTATGGATGCCGAACTGCTTGAACGGGACCGAATTAAACTGCGATCCATTGTCCGAGACAAGCGTCTCCGGTAGATAACTTCGGCTGAAAATCCGGCACAGATTGCTGATGGTGGCTGAGGTTGGGGCGTGGGTCATCGTGACGATCTCAGACCACTTGGAGTGTGCATCCACCAGAATCAAGTACACTATATTGGTCATGGGTCCCGCAAAATCTACAGGGAGGCGGAACCACGATTGTTTGGGTTGTTTCTATAGCTGAGGTTCGATATGCGGCAGGTTCTTGACAGCCTGATAGCAGCGGCTGCACTGCCTAATCAGATCTTCAACCTAATTGTCGATTTCAGGCCAGTAGACGTGGTTTCTGGAGTTCGCTTTCATGCGTTCCGTGCTAGAGTGTCCTGAGTGGAATTGTCTGAAGACAGTTTGACGTAGCGAAATGAGAATAACAGCGCAGTTGGCGAACATTAGGCAGGAATCTGCGACTGAAAGGGACTCGCGCCGTAACTAAAACTGACGGAGTTCACTTGTTGGTGGGGCTGATGACCATCGGCTTTGGACGTAGGGGACTGTTTGATGTATCACGCAGTCAGCTTTCGAGGCTAGTTTGACATCGACTGTCATAGTTGTGAGTCGCGCGGATGACATCAAGGAGAGTTTGGCGAACATCGTCCTCGAAGGGTACATCGGCGATAACGATGTCTTCCTCAGTAGAACGCTGCTTGCTTTTGAGACGAGAAAGGAGACCAGTCTGGCCGAAGTCCCCAGTACGGCGATGTCAGTCGTAGCTGACAAGGCTGAGGTCGTCGTGATTACTCAGATCGCTGGTTAGAAACGTTGTCCGAGATGGCAGTGTCACGGCCAGTAGTATGTATGTGTTCACATCATTCCCAGTTCTCCGGCTTGGTCTTTTATCAATTTTTGGCGTCTTACTAAGGCGTTCACTTACTCGTCTCTTGCTCTTAGTCTTTAGGGTTTGCACTAGATAGTTCTGTGTGAATGGAACTACAAATGGTGCATTGCAAGACACTTGTGGTGGTGCTTATGCACAGCCGTCCTTTGGCTTTGTTTACTGTGACTGGCTAGTCCTGAACGGATACCATCAACCGTGTTGGTGCTGCTCGCTAACCCGACTAGTTTAGGAGGCCGTGTTTTCAGGTAAACCTTTCAGTTTGAATTCCCGTGCAATGGTTGGCGTCTGGATTTTGTTTCGAAGTACACGTTGGTGGGACGCTCGGTACACTGAAGCGCATGCGGCGAGCTGTAACAAAAATTGCAATAGATCTTTTGAACGTTACATACGAGGCTTCTCGAACTTCCTGATATCTACCCTCTAGGATATCGATGACTCAGCCGGTACTTCATACTTACTTCCTTCTTTCTGAAAAATTTACAAACAAATCCCTCATCCTTACAGATCCAAATGAACTGCAGGGTCACAATAAGGGAGTATGTAAGGTAAGACTTCAAACATTTGTTAGACAACATTTTCTGTCGGCGACTGATAACTCATTAATGCAGCCCATCGCCAGTTGTCATTTTTGCTTCCACTTTGATGCAATCTATAGTGTTGTGGGACTCATCTGCTTATCAGAAATAGTATGTGAACGAAACGGTCCATGAATTATTCCCTTTCTGTCACTGTCTGCATAAAGAGAGGCACCACCCTGGTTTTTTCATGGTTTTCCTTCAGAAAAACTGACGCCCGCGTGACATCAAAAGAAGAATATTGCCGAACTGATGGGTTTGGGCTGTCGGCTACTCACCAGCTTATCAGTCATCAAACTCAGCGCTGCACCACTAGATAGGAAGAGGGTTAGACGGAAGCGATTGTCGTGCTCGTACTCAACATTGGGAAACAAGCTAATAGCTCCCTTGTAACATGCAAATCCTCCCAGTTAGCTGTGTTCCACTCATTCATGAGTTTAATGTGTTGTAAGGTGTGCGTATAAAGCGAAATAAGGCGAGTATACACTTATGCATTGAAAATACTGATGGGATATACCATAAGGTAGAAGATAAACTACACAGGTGTAGGAGATGAATGAGTTGGCTAGCTGGTAGTCATTAAATTTGGTATCAAAAGAGGCCGCCGCAGTAGCTCTCTAGTTCCTATTGAATTCTTCAATCGACGAGGACACAACCACTTCATTAGGGATTTTATTATAGTGATTGATTATCTCCTGAGTGAAAAATATTGCTGTATTGTTTGGCTTGAGTTATTCTAGTTTAGGCAGATACCTCTCAACTGGTCTAGTGTCCTATGTCTAAGTAATTTATGAACCGTTAGATTTGAGAACCCTCACATGATTCGAAAGTTAACATCAAACCTTCTCCCGGTTCGTTTTTCTTTATTGGGAATAAGTTCAATTCTCATAGTTGTATGACATAATTTTAGGAAGAAGACGTAAAATTGACGTAAGTTCTTTCCATAGTTCTCACATCCTTCACTGCACTTTCAAAGAGGAGCTTTACCCTTGTTTTGTATAATAGTCAAACTCCTGGTTTTCTAGAAACGACTATCTCCAGTCTGTTTTTTTTGGCCACTATCAGAACCTGAACCTATGTGTAATCTGAATTTCATGATTCCATCCTGATTACAGGTTCAACCACTGATCTGGTGTTATATATTAGAATGCGCGGAACGCTGATCACCTCGTCCAAGACCAAACACCTACACTCTTCTTTTTTGAGTAGTATTTCTCAATTCTTCGTCCGCTAGGCTGTCATCCAGGTCGTCCTGGATCGCCACCACATTTGGGCCGTGAGCAGTTTCTCATCAGTTGCAAACAAGAAAGATGAACAGTTCAATGTCGTTGGCTTATCGTTACTGAACGACAAAAAGCATCAGATGGAGGGCCGAGCTGTGAGAGACTCCAATATGGATCTCCGTTACTTCAGGGTGTAGTCTTTCTGCCGCTACGTGAAACTTTTATCCTGGTAAGGAGTTTTCAACCCTTTGCAGACGATTCGTTCCGGTCTCATAGGTTCCTATCTTTTATGGGGACTAAGCGAGGGTTAATCCTGTGGGAGGTTTTCTTCGAATCTGAATAACGGACCTCTACTATTTGACCACCGTCAAGTGTCTTGGTAGTTTCAACAAATGAATGTGAGGGATGTGTGTTGCACAACTTCCACCTAATGGAGACTGGCTGTCTGGCAGGTAGTATTGTATTCTTAGTGGGATGAGCCACTATCCAACTGTTTGTGTTCTTGATTACCTTCAGTACTGCCAAGGTGAGGCTGGTGGATCTGTAACTATCAACATCTATGCTCCGTCCGTTTTATAACTGGATAACTGTCGATTTCCAGTCCTTCAGTGGAGGTGCCTCATTTAAAAATTGCTGGAAAAGATGGCACAGTGGAGCTGTCATCTGAGTTATGATGCACATGGATGCGCTTTCTCTTGCTGTCGTTGATTAGAAGTTTTTCGAGAAACAAGCTGTTCTGGTTTTGGGCTTTCTTTTCGACCAGCATGGCTTGACGTAACACTCCGTTTGCCCTCAAAGGTAACCGGGGCTTACTGTAAATCTCTATTTTTAGAGGACCAGACAAAATACGTAAAGTTGGTAAATTAACATATGTTTGAAGGCTAACAGGTAGTCCCAACCTGAACCGTAATGCGTTCTAAAACTGTGTACCATCTTAGACACGGTCACAAGTGTTAGTCGGTTGTGCGGGAACGAGACTTATCATCCTTTCTTTAAGAAAACACTGTCGTCTAAAGTTTTGTGGAAACGGAAACCGTTTCAATTTTTTTTCGGAAAATTAGATAATCCGGTTAGTGACGTGATACTGGAAAGTATAGTTTTGGGAACGATTGTCACGAGGCAGATGAAGGAGGCTGTGGTTAGGGCCCCCGAAAGACGAAGTATTAAAGTGTCTAAGCAAATCATACGGTTCGCTGTACTGTGGTTACTAAGGCTGTAGGACCAGGTTATGCTCATCCCGCTATGGTAAGACCGTTAGCCGATATTCTTGCAATATTGCTTATGAGTCTGTTGGGAAATCTAGTCTGTTGCAGGGCTGAAATTTGACTGTTGTCACTGCTACTCAAAAATATGGTTAGAGGGAGCAGGCAGACAGCTACACACGAGTAATACCCAAGTTACTGGAGGGACATCTCACAGACAAAATCATCAGTCATGTTACAAAGCGTGGACTCCTGAGTGGTTAACAATGCGGTTTCGTGGAGAATGTGTCATACTTAACAAATGCCTTATTTTATGTTTATATTTGTTGTTGTTTCAGACCGGTAGTAATGTCCTGGCATCGGTCAAACTGTTTGTCGGTGATATCGTAATTATTGATTACCCCACAGAGGCTTCTCTGCTACAGAACTACCACAGACTTTATCAGTGGTCTTCAAACTTGGAGCTACCGCCATATGCAATGAGGTTTAAGCAACTTATACGATTAATAGGTCTCGGATTGGTACCGGTGTTTCGACCATTTCTTTTTTCTAAGAAGTTGGTCCGTGTTTGGGAAGGAACGCCAAGTTTTGTTTTCAAACTGCTAGTTTGTGAAGCTTAAGCGAACGTATTTTTACGCCTGCTGTCAACTGGTAATCGTTGGTTCTGGTATGAATCTTTATCTCACTTCCCAAATTTGTTTTCCTCAACCGTTTCTGCACTGTTGTTTCTTGCTTTCAACCGACTATTCCTCTGACTCCTCTTTGTTACTCCCTCTTTCGGACTTCGTTTTGTTTTCCAAAACGTCGCACATGCATAACTATTTTCCTGGGGTATATGTACGCCCGTATACTCATCTCTTCGAGCATTCTGAATAGAGTACTTTGTAGAATAAACGTGAAACCAAATTAACAGCACACAGTACCTGAGGACACCACTGTTGACCGGTTAGGCATTATTGGGTTGTTCTCCGAGTGGGCTGGTTAGCTTGCAAACGTTTCGCACCGTGCTACGTAACCTTTTCAGTGCGGTTTCATATAGCGTGAGTCGATCTTCTTGGAGGTCCTATTTTAGTGTTGATTACGACTTCAAGGGATAGGGTCAGTAGACGATGTTGAAGACAGAATATGGAAGGTCAAGCTTTTAATCAGTCAGGACTGGACTGTGAATAGTAGCCAGGGCTACCCTTGGTTGTTTACCACTCCGTTGCTGAGATGGTGTCCTCGGTAGCTTGATTAATTCATTATTCCAATTTCTGGTCAGTTTACGGATTTTTTCCGGGCCCAAATGTTTGTTTTGGGTACGGAGCGTCGGTGAACTTGCATGCGTACCGGTTTCGTGTTCCGCGATGTATTGTCACATTTTCCGGATTGGGCTGATGTTTTTAACTGTCCATGTATGCTAATGTAAATTCGTTTAGGCTGTTCACCTTCACGAAATAATCGCTGACTCTAATCAGGTGTATAATTGTACAGAACAGGGCATAATATTGATGGAAAAATTAGCGGTAGTTGTACAGGATAAATGTAGCAAGGGGAATTTTTTTTAGGTACAATGCTGTGTTACGGTAAACAGTTATGAATCGCACCATATGTTGCGAGAAGTACCTCACCAATCATCGCCACATGTGCGAATGAATATTTCAATTAACCGCTGTCACATATTTCATAAATAAAATTCAGCATGCTGAATCACAGTTCACTACGGTGCATTAACTTCCCTTTAGTATACAGTAAACTTGTACATCGTGCAAAAACAAGGTAGAACAATCACAGCCAGACCAAAAAGTAGTTGTAAGACCGACCTAGTATTTGTTGCATTGTCTGTAAAAGACTTCTTAGTTTGAATTTGATGTTTCTTCGGTCGAAAATTTATCTTGGACTTCCGTAATCATACTTCGAATGGCGCCAGACTCAGTGTGCGTTGTTGTGATCCGAAGCAGAATTAGAGGTTTGACTGTCATTTCTAAGATGTTCCTAATGTAGCTTAGCTTAGTCTTTTTGTTAGCATGGGATACTCTTGTTTACCGGAGGTTTTGGGAGGTAATACATATTGTACACTCGACACAGAAAAGGTCATATAAAGTGAAAGATTGCGCACCGATATTAGGAAACAGCACATCGTTGAATACGGTTTTTTAATATGAGTTGCTCTTAAATGTTGAATAAGTAGTTTTGTTGTCTTTTTCAGTTCCACTAGACTGAAGCGTCTTCCCTATCGTCTCATTTATATAATTATGAGGTTCCGGTGATAATTGTTCCACCTGTACGACCGGCTTAATGTATGACGTGATGATGTGTACATTGAATCCTACTCCTTTACTTCTTTTTTCTCGGGTACAAAGGCACGTTCTACCCGTTGGGTTTATCTGCGCCTCTGCAATCTTTGGGACGCAGGGACACTATTCACTCATTTCATCTCTGCCGTGGAGAGTAATGAGGTACCGCCTTTCCAGGCTGAGGACTACGCATTTGTCTCAATCGTTGCTTTGAAGTGCCTCTGAACATAGTTATATCGCAGACAATGGTGAACATGCACGCATAAGATTGACCCTCCTTTGTAATTATTTATTGCTGTCTTTTCGTGGACTACTGTCAAAAGCCATCGGATTTTGTGTGAACAATAGCGTACGCCAAGATCGTCTATTCTGTTTATTTTAGTCAAATTCCAAGCGATATAATGGAGGGTCATATCATTTACAATGTCGGAGTGGACTGCTCATCAGCACTGTGATTCATTTTTAAGAAAATGCAGACCTGTTGTCGGCACACGATTGCCCTGGTGGTTTGTACCTCATTTTTAATAAGTCTCCTTTGGCTTATTAAGCGCCCAGCAAAGGCTTCTATTCAAACATTAAAAGAGGGATTGAGAGCGTTTCGTTAACCTTAACAGCACGTTGCTTTGGTTACTGCTTGGATTACTGATGCGAATGCAAAAGGAAACGAGCCAAACACGATTCGGACTCACGTTCGTGTGGTTAGTACTCGGTGCCGTTAGCAATTTTCCGATCGCCCATCAAAAACGGTACGGGTTTCAAAAAAGGTTCTATTCGAAGACAATCCGTTTGTCCACTCAGCATATTTGATCTTCTGTTCTGTTGTTTGTTTAAGTGACTCAGTTGTCGCGATGAATCAACTCTTTTGTTTTATCTTTCAGACTTTGATCATCAGATGTCAGTCAGCCAAAAAGATCTCCAGGGTCTTTCAAGGTGGGTCTCTCTTTTCTCAAGAATTGTTTCGCGATGTTACCTGCTTGTTTGCGATTTTATGGGTGCTTCCATCTCACGGTAATCAAGTGGTATTAGTCACATGTTTGCGCTAGTCGACCTCCATGTCAACAAACCCCTTCCGATGTAGAAGGGTGGATTTTAAAGCATAACACGTGTTCTCAGCTTTTGATGCTACCCTGAACATGTTGCATCTGTTTATTTTCCTTGCTTATTGCGCTTACTTTTTTCATGAGCTAAAGTCAGTCAGCCACTGGTAATTACCCTGCTTTCTGGGTGGCATCTATCGTACTTTGAGAGAGAGTTTCCTAAACAGTTGGTCTGTTTGATAAGCGTCTGGAAGAACATTGTGATATTTACTCACGGATTGTGGATTTGTTTCCCTTATGTGCCTAGTGTCGATAAGAACCCACTGTCCACGAGTTTGTTGGAACCACCTACGTATACTGTTCTATCTCTGTTCTTTCCCCGTATAGTGGTTAGGATGGTGAATAGACTATGACTTCCGTTGAAATAGAATCGATTGTGTTATTCAATGCGGGTTGCCAGACTGATTCGGTTAACTTAACATTTTGGTAGGTTATCTTGCAGTTTATGCGCTTGTTTCGTTGGTAATAAATTCCACTTGGATGGTAAGACTGATTCATTGTGCTTGTTCAGGTGGAATGGGTAACTTGTATTTCGTCTCCTCGGATTGAAATCACAACCTTTCACTGAAGGTTCGAGAGTGTTCTTGTACTTTTTCGTGAGTTAATGAGATAATACAGTTGATTGCGTTCAATTGCTTGCGTTCTGGATTCTCAGTGGAATAATTGCCTACGTTTGGTATAATTTGGCTTACGTTGATGTTAGACCGAATCGAGGAATTCAATATGTATAGTCACCGCCTAAGGAAAACCCAGCCCATTGTTCACACTTTAAAGTAAGTCCGACAACAGTTCTATAGTTGTTTATCTTAAGCGCTTTTTAGTCTTCCAAGTTTTACTTATGAACGATGTACATGTTCGTTTGGCTTTAACACGTACTTAATTGTGTCAATACTTTATCGATTCGGTCGCACATCTATGATGAATATTATTCCCTGTAAAGCATAATCATTTTCCGTATCTGACGTGACGTAGAATTCGACGTACCCATTGGCGTCAAGTCCAATCATGGTGTACGCAAGCAAAATAAAATCCGCTAGAGTTTCGGAGTACCGAAAGCGGATTTTTTTACCAGTTGATTTATTCACTCCCAAGTCTGTTACCGACGCTCAGGCTGCTCGGGTTTGCGTGGATGTTTGTTAAAATACTGTTCTAACTTTTGTTAAGATGTCACTTTGATTCTGCCCCGGTATCAGTTGCCTTGACCGCTTCGTTTTTGTTTCCTGCTCGAAAATGCATCTTTGCTTAGACGTGGAAACGAAGGAGCCTCAGTTCAGTTCATATATATATATATATATATATATATATATATATATATATATATATATATATATATATATATATATATATATATATA
>LUCH01002632.1:30115-44852 GCA_013368495.1 Paragonimus heterotremus
ATCTGCTTGGCTTACCGTGTGATGAGATTACCGAAGAGTGCACTCCAGTCTGTATACCTTAAACAGACTAACAAACTTTGTCTGTCTGATCACTGATCATTCGATCATTTGCGACGATTTTGAATGATGCTTCAGTTAACCCCAGAAGTGTGGATGATTAAGTGACTCCGTTTTCGCGCGGACGCGCAGGCGGTGTGCCGTCGATCAATAATGACCTCATAGCATCGTGTAACATCGTATAAGCAACTACACGGTTTGTGACCATATTATTAAAGCGAGTCTGATATACAGTTGCACATATTTTCATTCCTCTTGTTTGTCTTGTCGATCTTACGTCACCGGTTTTTACGCCATACACTTTTCTTATTACATTAGACCGCGAGAAACGGTTAGTTTGTTGACGTCCCCTCTGGGTGCTGTCTGTTGGTATTTGACATTCTGATGGACCTCATAAACAAGAGTTGTTCGCTTCCTCCTGGCTCTGCATATGACAGCTACTGTTTTGAATTCAAACATAAACTGTAAGCGTCACTTAGTCGATCGATCTGAAAAAGGGAGAGGACCATTTCTGTTTGAGAATATCAGAGTGCTGTTATCTCCGATTCGTTTGTTTTAATTATCTATAAACAACCAGTCGCACCGGCTTGGTTGATGGCGCATTTTGAGGAACAGTTCTGCTGGCCTGAACTGGTTCATATGGATGATGAAATCCGAATGCTCATTTATTGCACTTATAACTACCCTCCGTTGGACGCAGAGGTTGCTCTGAAGCCTGGTCCCCAAGTTCGGCCCTCCACTCATCTCTTTTCAAAAATGATGACGAGTGATCGATTTCAAATCCAGCAACACTAGATTGATAAGCTGGACCATTATTTTGTGGTTTTTGTCTATCAGCTGATATCCTCGCTTTCAAAAAAGGAACCCGAAGTCCGTGTGACAGCTACAATGGCCTCAATCTTGTGCCTACCGCATGCAGGCTTCTGATCCAGTCTTGCGTATGCTCTTCACACACAGGGCAAGCCAGATTCATGAAGAACAGGCAGGGTTGAAGTCCGGTCGTTGGCGAATCAATCACTTTATCCTGTGGCAGGTCTTCGAACGTCGGCGCTCCGGTCGTGATATTTTTAGACTTGAAGGTTAATTTCGATTCGGTTAACGTTGGTTTAATCTCCCTCTTCCTGACCAGTTTTGTCATGGGCGATGATCCAGAAGGTCAGCGTTGTGATTCCAGTGGTCTTTGTCTTCTTTGTACCAAACTGACTCACCTGGACTGTGCGAACCACACTGTTCTGTTGAGTTCTTCCGTCGAAAGGATGCAGACCATCCTGGTTGACCTCCTTCGCTTCGCACCTTCAACTTGCAGCGCGATGTGGTGAGTCTGGAGCATTTTCATCTCAACATTATTTATCGCAAGTAGTCCGCTCGGGACAGTAAACGATTTCGATTACTTCGGTAGCGCCATCACTGATAAGATGCCATTGAAACTGGTGAAAGGACGTGTTTATCTTTTCAGTTTGCGTCATCTTCGGCGTCGAAAAGACCCCGGGTTGTTGCTGAAAAGTGGAGTACCGTGCGTATGTGAGATCTATTTTGATCTGACTTGCAGTTTGTATGCGATAAAGATATGAGCGAACTTGTAATTGAACATCATTATCCCCGTCGATTAGCTTCCGTCAAATGGAATGATCATGTGATCGTCGTCACAATTCGCCACGGTGTATTCCCAAGCTCTTCATTCGGACGATCACTTGGCCGGTTAATAAAAATACGCTACCTGCGATAGTTGACTCCGTGCTCCGTGTTTACCGCACCCGGCATCAATCATCGAGACCATCAACAGTTGGATGAAACCATGAGGACACCTTGTTGTTACAGTGTATACATATCCTGACTGTTTCGTTGATTTAAGCAGGTGAGTTGGAGGCTGTTTGATCACCCAAATTACCGATTAGAAATACTGTCTAACATGTCAGCGTGCTGCAATCACTCACTTACCTGTATTCACAACATTGCTTCTACTTAATCTTTTTTTCTGAATTTTCAGTTTCCTTTTTCTTATAGCAGACAATTTTTTTCTCCTCGAGTGTTCCCTGTCACCGTAACGATGAGCGGCGACACGAGCCACGATATTTTCCCTGCATGTCGAAATAATGACGTTAAGACATGCTTCTGAGCTCCCAGTTAAACCCTACCTTTCAGTGTCTGATTGATGAATTGATATGGAATCATATTCTATCACAGCAGGTGTCGATCTCCAGTGTTTGGTATCGGGTATTCTGTAAAAATGCTCATTTTGGTGCTAGACGATAATTTTGATGTCAATAACCATTTTTTTCGTCTACAGTTAATTCACCTGACAGTATCCAGTTCACTTGTAGCATTGTATCACGCACATCGATGAACACTGTAGTGTGAAGGCTGAAAACCTGCTTATTTTTCAAATCACTGGAGCTTAAATCATAATTCATTTTCTGCTGAGCTTATGTGAAATATCAGTTCTCCAACCTTTCCGGCTCATTCTGTATAATCTGGCCGGTCTGTTTAGAGAAGATTTCATTCAATAATATGGTATATTAGTAACTGTTACTTTGTGATCCCCCAAATTGCATATGTTACTGGTACTCTTTCGCCACTTGGATTCATCGTCACTGTGCTTTCCCAATAAACGTTATTTGTGTACATCATACTGATTTTTGACACTTCCTGTCTATCGTGTGCGCTTCACCACTCGATGACATATAGTTTACATATAATTTCACCCTGGTTTAACAATGCAGATCTCTCAGTTTGGAATCGTCATCTCCTACCCAACTCCGTCATCACTGTTTGGAAACACTGCTGTCTCATAATGAACCGGTTGCCTCACTGTCTGGTCTGCGACCAGAATTTATCCGTGTTGCACCACCTCTGCTTCCCACCCCTCAAGGTTGCGAAATGACAGATATCGTAATCGACAACAAATCAACTTCCAAGACTGATACGGAGCCCGTCGGTTCCGTGGAAAAAGATGGACAGTCGGACGTGGAGCCAGTCAGTGTGGTCTCAAGTTGGTCTGAGGAACTTATTTGGCTGAATCCACCCACAATACATCACGAATTTCATTGGGATGCAAATTCTGAGCAGTCTACGCCAACTGTGGAGGTACGTTTTCAGTTTTTCACTAAGTGTTGTGAAATTATCTACTCTGGCGTTCTTGTTTATCTTTGATCCTCAGAGCCCTCATTTGCTTCATGTTGCTTACTTGTCGGTTAATCTTTCTAACTATATCAGTTAGCCTAGTTAACTGATTAAACCAATTCGCATCGTTTTCAGTAGGGAAAATCGAGAATCATCTGCTTCATAGGTCCACCTGACTACGTGATAATATTTCGCCTAAACTGAAAAGCTTTTATATGTGACCAGACTGACTCATCCTGCTGTTTTCCTCTTCTTGATTTTGTTCATTCGAATGCATCTAGGCTCAGGCTGTCTCTAAACGTATTGTTTTAGTGCACACTTTTTGATAAACTGTCGAGTTCGATGAGTTTGATTCAGGTTGCTATTATTTTCTGCTTCCAATTAATTTGCTAGTGCTTTCTAGTAGTGTAGACGAACAGTAGCAATTGGTTACACAATCAACATTATCCTGTGGCCACTGGGCAACCCAACGCAGATACTCTAATAGATCTGGTCAGTTGGTGTGGTTGGGATACTGTTGCCAGACTACACATTGGTTTTATGCCTTGTACCGTGCCCATGAATACTATGGCTCAGACTGCCGTTAATCCTGATAGTAGCCTACGAAATGAGAAATTAATGATCACAAATATACTAGTAAACAAGTAAGCAGAGAAAACAGTTCGGATTCATAAACCGAAGTCAACAATTTTATGGATACATTCTCACTATTCCTTGCTGCAAAATGTCATATCCGAGATCGTTTCCAACAAGCGATTTAAACGATAGCATAGTCATTAAGTTAGCTGTTGACACTGTCAGAACCTTCCCAGTTGAACGATCAAAGCTTTCCTAGCTTGATCGTTTTGCGGTTTTTCCGCCCGTTTATAACCGCAGTGAGCAATCCCCTTTGCGGAACAGTGAATGTGAGACGTAATCTGAGTAGACCTGTTTTTTTTACATTGTGGGCATCACTCTTGAACTGATAAGTTTCCTAGGTGTATGCCAACGAACTATCTCGTTGATATGGACTGAGTGACGAGGAAACGCCAGTCATATACCAAGATCTTACACGCATCTTCCCTACAATCCGTTGGACAAAGTAAAACACATACACTTTGCTAGGGAACTACCGGCTATTCATAAAAGAAAATTAGCTCTCGTTAAACGACGACCAAAGATGATAACAACTGGTCTGAGGCGCTGTGATATTCCTATTGTTTTCCGTTTCGAAGCCATCCTTTCTATGAGTTACCTTCTGTGTTTTTTTTATGGACAAACCTTCCGGTCTACTGTATATCGTATAAAAGCTCTAAAAAATCATTTGCTGGATTAGCAGCAAAACGTCTGAATGCATCTTTGCTATTAAATGTGATAGTATTGATGATTTTCTTGGTTTTTCGTGATTACCAATCTACATCAATATTTCATTTTTTCTCTACAGTTGCGATGTCTGATTGCGAAAGCGTTGACATCTTCTCTGTCACAATCGGAGCAGCAAACGGTCGTGCAGATGATAAAAGACAATACGAACCTAGTTCACAATTTGGGAATCACTCCGGAGAATGTAAGTCGTGTTACTTTGTGTCAAATGATTGATTCGTAGCACAGTTGTAGTTGGATGGATGTTGATCGATTCTTTTGACTAGTAGTGACTCGTCGTAATGTTCGAAATAGCACAGTACTGAGAACATTGACCACGAATCTTACGGTACTGAGGTCGGGCTCCGGTTATCTCAACAGCTCCTGTCTACTTTTGGACAGCTGGCCAGCATCCAGTTTGTATGCAACCTTATTATCTGTTTTTTTCGTCAAACAGCGCATGCTCTTCCTGAGGTGTTAATGAGGCTCGCTACATATAGAAAGCCATGCAGTAGACGAATTAACTGTGGAATTTGCAGAATGATTTACGCGACCTCGGTAGCTGGTAATCAATGAGAGGTACTCGTTGATTGCAGGGTAGGACTCACTCACCTTGTTGTCTGTATGATCAACAACCGGCTTCTTTATTTTGCATGGTAGCTATCAATGATCTCTTTTTTGTTTGTTAAACCTTGTAGTAGTGATGTTGCTATCCATTATTAGGATTTCGGTTCTCATAACAACTTCACTCGTTTTAAAAATGGTAACCGACGGTTTAAGGCCGTCTCTAACTCATAGGTGATCTGATTGTTCAATTGACAGTACTGATGGTTTCGATTAGTAAGCCTTACTTCATTATCGGCTTTCTTAGTTATTTATTTGACTCATTATCTTTCGTCCCAGTTGCCCAATCTGGTCAATCACGGTCTGGTAATTGCGATGGAGCTTTTGACGCTGATAAAAGCGTCCCCTCAAATGGACGAGTAAGTTTACATACACCTGAATATTTTCTGTTTTAGATCCATTCCACCTACGTGAATTCCGACTCCGCAATATCAGTAATTATAAGACTTGTCTCTGGCTGTTATTATGTGTACCTATCACCTAAGCTTACTGTGTCTTGTTTCTCTTGATTTCTTCCACAATCCCTTTGATTAATGGCCTTGGCCTTCTCTTTACCGTTGCCGCTTATAATGGTTCACTCCCTACTGGCATTAGGTGCTAAAATTGGACGCCTCATGTCTTTTTCTTTCAGTGTAGATGACAACTACCATGGTCACTGTATTGCTTGCAAAGGCATGTTTATAACGTCCTGTGTATAATGTCAGACCATTTTGTTGATCATCTGCACCTTGCCCTTTATACAGCTCACAGGATATTCAACCCCATACCTGTCTAATCTGAGATCTCGCGAACGTGATTAGTACGACATTCCATTTGATGTCAGCACATTCCGTACTGTCTAGCACACTTGTTTTTTTGTTTTTTTGCCAAGTCTAGTGATTTAATTTTGTAAACTGTGAGCAAAGTCGGTCTACTCTGTTGATTCGCGTTGTCAATCATACCGTTCAGTGTTTGAGCACATTGAGACATTTTAAGAGGTAGAGTTATATGATGGGCGTTGTCTGGTTTTTACAGGGCACTGTCTGTGTATTAGAGATTAAAATCTCCTTATGAGAACTACCGTCTTTTGGTCCGGAGAGTGCATCAATGTTTGAACCCCAAGTACTTCTCATAGGTGCTACACTACATTTTCTTATAGGCTAAAATCGATCGGTCATTTATGGTTGGTCCACAAACTAACTTGCATACACCACGGCTGCAGCAGATATTGAGAGGAGCTTTTGTAAGCAGTTGCTCTCAGTGAACGCCAACGAAAAGGTGGATGCCTGTTTCAACCTAGTTGGATGTTAGAAACCTTGACGTTGTCGCCTAATAATGTCTGGACTACCATTTTGGTTTTTACTCAGGTCGTGGGTTCGACCCCTTCATATTTGTGGTGCCCGTGAGGTCTTGTTGGGTAGAAATAGCAGTCTATCACTTCACTGGTGGTTACGGGGACAAGCTGCCTGATAAACCTCTCAACCCCTGCGAGCTGAGATGGGCACTTATTCATTTGCGGGCCAACCATAAACAGCTGATCACTTTTAGCGTATGAGAAAAAGCAACTGTGACAACTGAGGAAATTAACTCATGTACTCCCTTTCAGCCCCAGTAACTGCGAATTTATCATATATATATATATATATATATATATATATATATATATATATAACAGCAGTGGAAAACGGACGACGGAGTATACACGAGTAACCTGGAAATTCCCAGCCAAACCAACCACCCGAAGCTAACACATGAAGACAGGAGTAAGGTTGGCTTTCAAACAGAGGTTTATTATGTCATTCAATTCGAAGACGACATGGTCACAAACTCGTTCATATTTATGGGGTTTATGAACAATAAGAAAGCAAGGTCGACAAATGGATCAGGCGATAGTCCAGATGATACCGCGAGATCCCAATCACAAAACGAGCGTGTAGGTGGGAGTCGAAAAATGGAAACGAAGGTTGCGAATGCTCGTGAAAGGCAGTGAAGCACACATCCGGGCCAACTTTGAAGGTTATTTAAAATATTAATGTGTTAGGCCTTTTGTAAGGCAGGTAAAACAATATTCTCAGGGAATGATTACTCATTGACCATTATTGTAACCAAAAATCATATGGCTTCTCCAAGTGTCGCGGTTGCAGATATGCGCTTCCACCTGCTTGTTTTTTTATGCACACTTCTCTGTCCGTCTGCTTTATAAGGCTTGAGAGAAACCTGGTGCCACTTTTCCAGTCGTGTAAAGTCAGATATGTTTCGAGTTTTTCACGCTATAGACGCCCAGCAACTCAGGTGGACGTACTGCGATGCCACCTATGTCGATTTCTTTTCAACACTGAGCTGGCGCACTCCAACCGTATCGTTGTGGCGTAAACCAATCAGCAAGTCGACCCTAGAAAGTCCTACATGCTCTACACACATTTGTTAGGCTTCAATGCGCATTCTCACCGGTGTGGTTCGCAACTTTCTCTGCGTATGAGGTTGTAACTTATGCTCAGCAAACGTTGTCAATAGCTGCGTGCTTAATGACTCATTAATTTAGGGAGCGACAAGGTGGACACGTACGATGAATTCCAGTAGGAAACACCAGCGCGTAATGTTAGTGTCCGAAGTACCTGCACTAGCTCTGTTGGGTTCATGTTGGGACGGAATACCTGCCGAGCATCCTGCGCATTTTTTCTAATAAACGTAGGTACAACTCCCTCAGTTAAAATGACCGCGCGTTTCTTTTTTGTCACGCTCAACTTTAAAGAGTTCTCGGTTCGTCGCGTTGAGTGGAATGGCGTACATAAGCAATCTGTGCCTGCGGATACATAAGAGTAGGAAGCGTGTTCTCCTACACGCGCACAGATGGCGGTCTTTTCCACAGTTTTGCTCTTGTGTGCTGAGGGTGCAACATAGTTGCCGCAATCAAGAGTAGGGTGGGCACGAAGTCTGAACGAGGTGTAAAACTTACTGGGGCTGTCATTTGAAAGTGTGCGGTCATTTTAACGGTTCGCTAGGTTTCAAAGTGTTGTGCAGTTTTCTTGGTTTTCAAAAAAAAGATTTTTACATACTATAGTGGTGTAGGTTTTATGAGACGGTAAAAATGCTGGAACTCGATGTAAAATTAAAAACAACTAATCAGCACGAATACCTTATGCAATGGACGCGCTTAGATAACGTCTATCAACATAAATATGCAAAAATGCGTAGGATTAATACATGATGTCAGAAAGGATCACCCTTATTTTCCTTGCGTTGCTAATAAGCGCCAGTTAAATTAAGATGACGCAGGTAGTTTAGATTCGATACCTACGGTGTTGCTCATGCAGCTTTTTCGGTAGGAATGCTATTAGCCCCTTCGATTCTTAGTAAACCTGCACAAAACAAACCTTATGGCCTGGCAAAGCCGTTTTAGTTCTGAAGAAGCAAGTGAGCGTCAGAGGTTGAAGTCCGGTGTGCTTCAGCGTTCAAGCAGCAGTGTCCATACAATGAAGCCTTGCTGCTATTCGTGGTTATCTTGCAATACCAACGTTAAGTAGTGCTTACTACATCTCATAGTCTGGTACTCGTTGATGTGTAACATAGTGAAAATTACACTCGTAAAAATAAATGATGGAGATGGTCCCTGTGTCGGTCCTGTAAGTTGTCTGCCCTCCTGGAAACTGGATGGTGGGCGCGTTAATGTTCGAAGAACTGTCCGTACCAAAACCCTAAGATACGCGTTAAGGTTATGAATTTATCGATAATTTTCATTGTGGTTTACGTCGTGGAGACATTGAATCTGCGGTATATAGCATTCTCATAATGAGTGTAAGTGCAACATCGTTTGGAAGATGTCCAAGAGGTGGCTGAGGAAACCAGAGCAACCAGATGTGCAGATCCGTGAATACCAACCGAGGCCAGATACTCAGTCGGTGCGTTAACGGCAGAGGCATGATGATTTAAGGTCTGGATAGGTCAGTAAGACTGTGTTTTCTGCTAAGTTCTGTGGTGGAGTATACCAGACTGACAGACACTCAGGAAAATTGCGTGGACGCTAATGAGAATCCGTACGAGTCAGTTTTCCTCACAGGCGTTGAGCAGCTGTGACGCTGCTTCATGATGATGACCTGTGCAAGTAGCAGTACTAGTTGAAATTATGTCTGCAGCTGAGGCGACGTGAGTGATGGCTGCCAAAGACCTGCTGAAACGCTTGGGCGTGAGAAATGAAATGTGACTGATGACTTGGAAATTTTCTTCAGTCTTTTGAAACTGCCTAGGCAGACAGGGGCCAGGTGAGTAATTCACAATTAGGGCGATCTGGCAAACGAGAATACGTCAAAACAGGGCAGTAATACCGCCATTAATATTGTTAGATAATAATGTACGTCGGTAATGAACGTATAAATGTTTGTACACATGTAAGACATGGAAATGTATGTGTTGAACACAGATTTAGCAGTTTTATTGGCGGTAAAAGAATGATAACGCGTGTAATAAAAAATATGTAACACCACAATCAGTGGTCAAGGTAGTGGGGCACGTTTAAAGTGTGGGATCGTGTTAGTTTATTTGGTGAGTTTGTCATGTGGTAATGGAAAAACTGACTCCAATTTTTTTTAGGTGTGTGGTTGAAAATGCGGTAAAAGGAAGCGTCCACAAACGGACTCATCAAATTGTTGTGTTGAACCGAATCAAAAACACTGAGAAGAAATCTTCAGGAATCCGGCTAACCGGTTTGTGGTAGACAAGTGGGGTACACTTGACCACCGTCCACTAGCTGTCTAGAACTCTCTTCCCGAAGTGCAGTCGAACTGTGATCTAAACAGACATCGAACTAAGAGAACCTAATAGGCTTTAGGAACAACCGGTACATTTCCGAAACTGTATGGAAATATAAGTACTTGGCGGTAACCTATTCTGGGACCAGTGGCCGCAAACAAGGCGACAATGAAAAGAGCACAAGAAGGGCCCCCATCCCATCGGCGGCGTTCAGAAACAGCAATTACAGAGGACATCAAATCTTCGAGTTCTTTAAACATCGATCGAAATGATCCGACCAGGACGACCTTAAAGATTTGCATAGTGTGTATGGCTTCTTAGGAAAGTACGAGCACTTGGCGTGTACAATTAGTAATTCAACTAAAGAAGGTATCACTCATAGTCGTGAACAGTGGTGGTGTTGTTCGTAGCTCAGATTGATGGTTTTAGCGTTGGTATGTTCGCCAAGCTTGGCATTTAGGTTGCAAACGTTTCATCACCAAGCGAGGTAACATCACCATTGTGTAAGTGTTTTAAAGTATAGTTACGGTAAAACACTTACGCACTGATGCTGTCACCTCGTTCGGTGATGAGACGTTTGCAACGTAGGTGCGAAGCTCGGCGAACACACCAACACCAAAAGGTATCACTCAGTTCGCATCAGCCTCCTGTAGCATGCGTACATAGCAAGCAAGCAGAAAGGCGTGGCTGCAACCAGCTCTTTGGTAAAGCTACACTATCCTCGATCTCTACAAAGTCTACTTTGTATTTTTCTTATATTCCGTGATGCTAAAACCGCTCCCTCTCCAAATATATTTGTCAAATCAATTTACTACTCATCAGTAATCTAAAATCAATTTACATTGATTAAGAGGTGAAGTATGAATGTTTTCACCTTGTTTGAGTTATCACATCGTGTGGTGATGGTGTTTTCCCCTCAGGTACTATGACGCTTTGGTTTCCATGGAACCTACTGTCAACGCGTTGGAGATTGTGAATCGGTTAGCTTCTACTGTGGATTTGCCGAAACAGTTTATCCATGCATACATATGTAAATGTATGAGCTATTGTCAATCACTCCAGGACAAATCGACCCAGTTGCGACACGTTCGTTTAGTGTGCGTTCTCTTCCAGTCGTTTATCCGGAATAAGATACTAGACGTCCGCAGAGAGGTGAGTGTAACTTTAAATGATAGAACTGGTCAAATGTTTACATTGATATCCTGCTCTACTTCACTTGTCTGAAGGTATTCGTTGACTCCAATTTGGCCATGTCGTTGGTTTGGTTGCAGAATGCCATTTTTATCACGGGAATTTTATATGCAAACCTTAGACGAAAAACTGTTCCTACTGTCCTGCAATAACCTCACATTTGATGATAAGCAGCATAACTATTAAACCGCTATTACACAGCTACTTAAACGGGTCAACGGCTGACTATCATGAATGTGTTTCCTAAACGTAATTCTTAGGTTAGATTACAAAGTTTACATGTACTCCACTAAAATGCTTAGCCGGCCACTGGAGCTAATAAATCGTTTAGCACCTAGTATAGTCAAAGTGACAGAAATCACACCGCTTAATAAGTAGTGTCCTGTACAGGGTTGAAGGCCATTATGACTGATTACTGGATATTTAGAACGTCTGTCTGACCCAACAGTACTAACTAGCCTGCATCATATAAATCAAGGCATTTCTTCCATCACTTAAAGAGTTCTGATGAAGCCAAACACCTTGTTCTGCTTCGCGTTTATCTTGTCGCCTCTGTATACCTTAATTAGGCTCGTTAACGTGCACACATAGTCCGACGGTAAATGTGATTTCGACGGAACATATTGGTTTGGACGCTCGCCTCGTAAGTTGGAGTTTGATTCTAAACCAGACTCGCTGCTGCTCTGCATTGCATCGTCCCAAATACTACACACCGCTGTGCCACAAAGTGAAATTTGATTTCATCAATTTCAACTCCGATAGACTATTTGGGTACCGTAATACGTTGTGAACACTACGCGCATATATGATTCATAACCTTTAGACCCTGCTAAAACAGACAAGCACAGTTGAATAAAGGTATCTTGGAAGCAACTCGATTCCACACATTTTAAAAGCGACGTGTAACCTAGTATCAAGTCAACATGGATAGCCTTAAGAGCATCAAAAGTTGACGAGGGAATGCGAGGCAATACCTTCTGATAGGAATCTGGGGAAGTTTGACTATTCAGAATAGCGATTTTCGCTGCAGGGTCTTCGGTAAGGAGTTTGAAGTCGATGAATAGTTGATCTGAACACGAAGGGTTCCATCGATTGAGATGTGTGTCGTAAACGCTGAGCGCCAATTCTTTCATTGCTCGTCGGTAAACGGGTAAAATTGAGAGGAAATAACATTCTCGCCGGAAGTTTTTTTTCCAGGCTAGGTACATTCGGGAAGCGCGCTCGAAAATGAACAGATGTTCGTGTTGAGCACTATAACTAATGAAGTTTTCAATATTCTTGAGTCTAACAACGACTCGACAGCCGACTGTATGTTTCTATCATTTACTTGACTTTGGAAGATAGGTGAAATCCCTTGTTTTTAACTCCCAGATCAAATTCCGTTACTACGTACTTTCCAGAATGTTTGATACACTTTAAATAATTGTTCTTCCACGATTACCTGTTAATTTCAAATGCTTGCACATCTGAATTAATATTTCGGCGATTTGGCGAACAGTTTACTGACCTCCTAACCAATACTGCTGCCTTGACGTGGTGGTCATCCTTGAGGGCTATTTTGATCCAGCGAGCAATGCTTACTGGAACTTCCGTCCTACCAGACAGGCCAAAGAGGAACAGTCAGACGAAAAGCAGTCACACTCATGGTGTAGCGAAAAGACGTCCAATAAGTCACAATCTTTATTGTCCAACACGCTACTTACCACGACACCCTCGCGCTCGCGATTTTGAATCACAATTCCAGTGCACAACTCCTCCCGGTTTCCGCTCACACGTCATGTGCACTTCTGCCCGCTTTATGTGTGATCAGCGCCTTCTATCTGGGGGTTTCTGCCTACCAGTCTTCGTCCGTTGGTCCCATTTCGTTCAGCGATGGCTCGTCCGGTCGCTCGTGTTGTCCTCCATCTATCCATTACGGGGTTTGACTGTACTCCACGACCGCGTTGAGATATTCCTGTGAGTGTTGGAATAATCACGCCTCCAATTTGGTCGTCCATCCTATTTTGCCTGCCATGTCTCGCCCGTTGGTCCGATCCGGTCGAGCGACGACTCATTCGGTCGCCCGCGCCGTCCTCGATCCGCTCGTTGTGGATTTTTGGACGCACTTCCCCTTCTGTTGAGGTATTCCGCGAGAGTTGGAATACTCGCACCTCCTGCCTGATAGCCCACCACAATAGGATTGTATGTCCCACTACTGACCGCGTAAGAGTGCTTAGGTAGTGAGACATGATCCTATGGGCATACAGTAAAACCACTTTTATAATTACGGTACCGCTGTCTTCTGAATAAGGAAGAAGCGGGGTAGAAAAGATACCCCACAAAAAAAAGCACTCTGATCACCCAACGGTTGAGCGTGATCGCCAACGTATTATCCAATACCGTGGAAAATCATCCGGTATCACCCAGAAGCCTGATGTTACTTCGAGTTCGTCCAGTGCGTGTAGCAGTGCCCATGATCAAACATTATTGTCTTATTCACTGCGCCGTCAGGTTAGACAAGCTCCTCGGCGCCAATTGAGTCAAACTCCTAGGCCATTGGCCCTGGATCGGATACTCCAAGAAAACCTGTATCCTGTTATCTCGCAGGTCAGACTTTTGAGTCAGAGACTCGGGGTGGGGTCCTTCAAGTCATCCTCCTTCCGCGGCATAAACGATCAGGAAGTGTCAGAAGTTATCGTTCTCCTGCCAATAACATTGTTCACCTATTGTGCCTTTCTACTTCTATTTTGCCGACCACGTTTTCTGCCTATCTCTGACAAGTTCGTCCCCAGTCTGCTCTGACAAGTATTCTCACATGTGTGGATCTTGATGTGTTGTGTGTCGCAGCCGCGAGTCTACGATTCTAGCACCGTTATTCACTTGAGCTCACCTCCAGGAACCTGTCGATCCAAGCGCTTCTCTGTCAGAGTTTCTGGTAACGAGAAAACTTAATCTCGTGGTGGAGCTGAAGTTAGAATCGCACTGAGTTACAGAGCAGAGCAATGTTCACTTGATTGGATCTTACTGAACGGTTGCTTGTACGCTGTCAGACGCAATACGTCGGGCAAAATCTGTCGAATCAAATCAGAAGAGCTTTGTGTTTTCATTATATCGGCGTATACTCCAACAAGATGCGTTCAGTGACGCCCTCGTTGACTTTCTGAGGCGGACTGAACACTCAGACATCACATCAGCGGACGGTTTGAATGCTCGACTTGGTCGTCTTTCCCCAGAGGAGAAACGGCTCAGAGGTATGTTTGGTGTCCGGGTACAACGCATTGACAGTGGCGAAAGACTGCCGCAGTTGTGCGCATCCCATGGTTTGTATATTGGGAGCACCGCATTCAAACACAGGAAGAAGCACTGTGTCACATGGAGACCTCCATGTGCTTCTCAGCCATGGATACGGCTGGATCATATAAGAGTCAGTTGCAGGTGGCGCCACTCTGCTAAAGACTGTCACGCATTTTGGAGCAACCACCTGAGCTAGAACCATACTATTGTGTGTGCCCGTTTTGTTTTGTCATTTGCTCAGAGGACCTACGCTCGTAAATGGAAAATAATTAACTGGTATCCGAGCTAGGAGAGTGTGATAAACGCCCACCAACAAGCATTGGCGAACAAATTGTCCAGAACTGGATTTCTGTCACGCCGATAAACCTCATGAACAAGCGTCGCTCGATTCCACCTGGTTCTGAAT